>JANHAO010012793.1:0-16190 GCA_026873985.1 Saraca asoca | reverse complement strand
TTTGTCCTCATACTTAGCATTTTAAGGTCTAAAATGACATGTTTCCAGCTATGTTAAGATGTTTTTATAGTGTGGAGTCAATTGGTATCATTTTAGAAATTCTGCATAATTGGCCATTTTTGAGCAGTTTCTATATTCTGAGCATATCTTGAGCTACACTTTTCCAATTGATATTATTCTTATCTTGTAGGAAATATAAGAGAGATATCTACAACTTTCATGAAGACTGCAAAAGTTGAATCATACAATTGGTCATTTAAAATTGGAGCTCAAATCAGAATCAGAATGCTGCCCAGCCCTATCCTCGAGCAGCTGACCTCTATGCATTCAGAAGACTATAACTTGAGATATACAAGTCCAAATGAGGTGAAACAAAGTCCAAATGGAATCTAACACATAAATCCACAATTCCATTAAGATTCCTGAGCTGAAAACATAAATATGGGTGTCAAAAATAGGCTGCACCCAGAGGTAGAGGAGCTACAAAAATGGGCCCTGTAAAATTGAAGTTTTAAGGCCTCAATTGACATGAGCTTGAGCCCAATGCAACTCCCTTTGCTCCAGCCCACACTTAGCCAGCTGGAGACATAAAAGAGAGTAGGAAAAGGACTGAAAGTAGTCTACATTGAGCCCCCAACATGCAATGGCAGAGGCTACCATCTCAGCCAGCCATCATTTGCCTACTCACCTATGCAACTAGCTTCTCTTCTCTCCACCCAGGCAAGACCATTTAGTTGAGTCTTTTTGCTCAGTTTGTCATTAGTTTTTAGAGTGTGTTTAGGGTAGATTTTTGTGGCTGAGAGCAAGCTTTTGCTCTCCCACTTTTTTGTATATTTTTGGCCTCCATGGAAGGCTAGTTTCTGTAATCAGTCCAAGGGGCTGCAACTTGAAGATTTAATGCTGAGATCCTGATAGTTTATTTCTTACATTCATTTGTTAGCCATTCATCCTCCTTGTTCTCTATTTTAACTGTGAAATCTGAATGGAAAGACTTCATGATGTTTAGATTTCAGTAAGATTGTGGCTTTATGATCTATTGTAGAAGAAAAAGGTAGAAACTAAGCAATGCATTGAGTTTTTGATGTGTTTGCTTCTTGGCTAAATCTTGACTGCTTAGGATAGGTTCATTAATCATTCTAAGGCTTCTTGCTATGATTATTAACACTTGAATGAACATTTAGTGATCTTGGATGCATTGATCTCAAGTTGATTGATTCCCTTGGCTGGTTGCATGCGTTTGTTGTAGCTTTAGTTTCTATTTTTGTAAGTTTATGTTAGTTAGTTTCTACCAAACCCCCCGTGTGTACATCTCCTAATATCATTGATATCATCCACAAATGATCTTTGGATTTGACCCAGAGTTGCCTATGCTACAAATAGTTTAGGTAGTTTTAGTATTATAAATTTCTAATTCGATCGGCCTCAACATGCATGATCATTGACTTCTATTATTGGCATATGCCTTTTGTTGGTCTTGGGCTACTCATAGTCGTCCTCTTATTACTTTGACCTTCTCCATCACATCAAGGACTAGGTCCAATCCTATGATCTTGACCTTGCCTATTTCAAACCATCCTGTGGGAAACCTATACCTCTTCCATAGAAGGCCTAAAATTAGGCCATCTAGATATTGACTTGATGACATTCTTGTATGCAAACTCTATTAGGGGCAAGTATTTCTCCCAAAGTCCTTCAAATTCCAAGATGCAGGCTTTGAGCATGTCTTCAAGGATTTGTATTACATGCTCAGATTGCCCGTCTGTTTAAGGGTGAAAAGTAGTGTTGAAATGTAATTAGGTCCTTATAGACTTTTAGAAGGACTTTCAAAAGTGTGCTATAAACTAGGGTCTTTTGTTATAAATTATAGTGAGAGGGGTCCCGTGTAGGGGAATAATCTTATCAAAGAATAACTGTGTGTATTGTAAGAAGGTGAAGGTTGTCTTCACTCGTAGAAAGTGCATAGTTTTGATTAAATGATCTATGATCACCTATATTGAATCATTTCCATTTGGCGTCCTTGGTAATCCTATTAAGAAATCCATAGTAATGGATTCCCATTTCCATTTAGGAACATTCATTGATTGATGTGATCTATTTGGTCATTGGTGTTCTACCATCACTAGCTAGCAAGTGAGGCATTTAGCTACAAAATTTGCTACATTGGCTTTCATTCCTTTCCACTAGAAAATTTTCTTTAAATCATGACACCTCTTTGAGGATCTTGGGTGCATAGTGTAGGAAAAATTATGAACTTAGGACAATACCTTCTTTACTTAGTCTTGTAGGACCCATAACCAACCCTAGTATCTTAGCTCCCTTTTTTCATTTGTCATGAACTTGCTATCTGTTATAGGCATTTTCCAATTATATGAAATGGGCTGGCAAAGGCTCGACAATAGACCAAGTCCAAAACAGAGAAGTCCCAGCTCACTAAAGGACAAGACCTGACTTGCATAGCCAGCAGCTCGCTATGCATGAGCTCATGTTGCAAAGTGCGAGCTCGCGAAGGTTATTCTCACCGACCAATGGCCAACAGTGACCCTGAGCCAGAAGCAGCTCACAAGATAAGGCACATTGCCCGATTATGGTGCCTAGCGAGATGGAACACCAAACAAGCTTACGTCAGCTCATAGACAAGGGACCCATCCTTATAAAGCAAGCTTCAGAGACTAGTTGCCAATTTGTAAGAGTCATTTTATAGTAGTCTAGGCTATCTCGTATATTTATTTTAATGTAATAGAAATACAAACTGTATAATTATCATTATAGTCTCCTCAGCCTCTATAAATAGGAGGAAGGAGATCACTCTAAAGAGGGTGAAGCTAGTATACTATAACTCTGCTAAAATTCCTTCAGATTTATAAAAGTTATCATGGATATAGGGACCGATGTTACCTAATTTTGGCCAAACCATGCTAAAAATATTGTGCATTTGCCACTCTTCTTCTTCGTTTCCATCGCTTTTCATCCTAATCAACCAGAAACCAGTTTGAGTCTGTAAGAATCCTTCCCATTGATTGAAGTTTGGCCTAGAACCAGATTTCACCGTCAACATTTTGGTGCCATTTGTGGGGACTCATATATTCTGGTTGATTTTTTTTTATTCTGGTTGCTTTACTGTATAGCCACAATAGTTAGAGGAAGAGCCACCAGAGCCCTAAATGCTTTGGTTAACCCTTTGGAAGGTCATGTGTCTACGATTGACTCCTCCACTACTCTTGTCATAGGCATTGCTGCTAGCTTACCCCCAGCCAACTCTTGTCAACCTATTGCCGTTGCCAATGGCCTTAATAAAGTGCAAACCTAGCTTTAACATAAGGAGAAACTGGAAAATATGATAGGAGAATTAACTAGGGCAGTCACAATCCTAGCATAAACTTAGACCTAGGGTGTGCAAAGGTAGGCTGAAGTCGTTACACCTGAGAATGTTCACCAGCAGTAACAAGCTTTGAGTTTGAATAGAGCTAATCAAGAGCAAACTCCAAGTTACTGCTCTTATGACCAGGAGGATCAAGACAACCAGTAATCTTTCGGCTAGTAATCTGGGGCACGAGGCCTACTACTAGAGGAATTATATCAAAAGATGAACTAGTTGTAGGAATGTCTTCGAGCTCCTAATAATAGAGCTTGTTAGGTCGCCTTTCTCCATAGAGATCAAGACTTAGCCTCTCCCTCTCAAACTCAAAGTCCCCAAGATTCCTTTGTACAATGGGAATACTAATCCTTATGACCATTTAGAAGTGTTTAATGTTTAGATAGATTTGTGGACAATTGATCCTTTGGTTAAATGCTGAGTTTTCCCGGGTACATTAGGATGTGTACCTCAGGCTTGGTTTAGAAGCCTTCTTGCATATGCTGTAGGGAGAAGTGCCAATAGAAGTTTACCAGCCAGTATCGAGCATCGAAGAGGTAGCTTGTACACCCTGTCACCTTGCGATGATCTTTCAGCATAAGCATGAGTCACTAAAGGATTACATTGCCAAGTTTAAGCTCGAAGCCAACTCGGTGGAGAATCCGTTTAAAGAAAACATCTTGGGGACAATCTTCATGGGACTCCACAAAGATGGAAAGCTCTATAAAAGTCTATACAAGTTCCCAGTGAAGGATTTAACCAAGTTCTATGAGCGAGTTACCAAGTAGATCAAATGGGAAGAAACCTTTGGCTTGGGAAAGCTTGATTGAAAGGATGAGAAAGATGATTCTGTCCATAATAGGAAGAGAGGCAATGTGGACCAAGGTAACCACCTTGGTGAGTGGATTACAAAAAAGTCTAAAAAGGCCAGAGACGAGCGATCTTGGCACCTAGGTCACCCTAGGTATTATAGTGTCCTATTGGATTCCCAGGATAGGATATTCATGGCCAAGAGGGATCGGGAGGATTTCGGGAGACCTGCACCCTCCTAGATCCCCTACAAGCAGAGCAATTAAGAAGAGTTCTGTGCTTATCATAATAAAGCCGGCCACGACACTTTTAATTGTTGGGCCCTTAGAGATGTGACCAAGGATTTGATCAAAAGAGGCTGTTTAAGGGAGCATGTGGTGTGACTTGCGGGGTAGTGACCTCAGCATCCCCAGCAGATCCTGATCATGAGCCGGGGGCTCAATTAGAATTATACATTGATGTATTATTATAATTTAGAAGCTAATGTTAAAGCTCCCCCCTTTGTCTCTGTTGAAAGAAACTTTGTTTGTTGATTAGCCTACTCTTATAATAATCTCTTCATTGCATGTTTCTAACTTGCTCTTCACTATCAAGTATACATGACCCCCGCAGCTCGCATGCAACCAATTTTCTCAAGTGACATCTATCTACTTATCAACCAACTATGACCTTTGGTCTAATTGAGGCATGGAGATGCTCAAAATAAACTCAATTCCAGTTGAGTTGCAGCTCCTTAAGGCATGGAAATGCTTAAAATAAACTCAATTTCAGTTGGGCTATGAGCTCATTGAGGCGTGGAGACACTCAAAATAAACTCATTTGCCAACTATGACCTCTGTTCCAGTTGAGGGATGAAGATGCTCAAAATAAACTCAATTCCAGTTGAGTTGTAGGTTCGTGAAGGCATGGAGGTGCTAAAATAAACTCGATTGCCTAAGCGATAAAATCACTGTGGCATAGCTTGCCAGTTGCAGCTTTCATGTGACTTAGTGATTTATAACTCTCACACAAAGTATCACTCGTAGCTCACATGCAACACATTATTTCTAGATTTCATACGATTTCCCGTAGGATGCAGCTATCATGCAACCTACCAGAATGATTTTCTTATTACAGTCCAAGGGACTCGAGGTTCTCATATTCATTATTAATCAAAAAATATGATCGATCAATTATCTGAGCATTTCATTCAGCTATGATTTATAGAAAATCTATGCTGCCATCTACATTAAAGCAAAACATTCAACACAATGTAACACTCATGAAGAGAGTTTTTTTATTAAAAGCCTCAATGAGATAAAATTACATCAGAAAGTCAAGAATCAAAATACAAGTCAAAGCAAGCTAAAGGCTGAAGAGAATAAAAGAAGGCCAGCTACTGGGAGACTAACTCCAAGGGGACCGAAGAGCATGCCAGATCCCTAAATTTCTTCTTCTAATTATCCTCCTTAGTAGCAAGCTCCTCCTCAACGTCACTCTAAATGCTAAAAAGTCTAAAGAAGCGCATCAAAGTGGTAGAGAAGGAAGAACCCCGCGGCGTCACTATGAGAAAATAATCCAAGATCTATGAGAGATCTTCCCTCATTCTCGGAGAAGGAGAATTACCCGAAAGGCTTCCTATGCAGCATACCATGCATATCTCTTAGGAAAAGTAGATCACCGGAAGTATAGGTGGCTTATCTAAGGCACCCATTATGTCACTTGATGAAGCAGAAGGAGGAATTCCCCATGCTTTAAATAGACCAGTTTGGTCTCACCGAGGAGTTTGGAAAAGACTCCCAACCACTCTCATTAAATGCTTCAGAAGAAAATGAGGCAGACTTATTAGTGGCAGCAAGACACGTATAACATGAGGTATTCCTTAGATTAGATGAAACGATAGGCTGACCAAAGACTCTAATTGCACAGTAATCGATAAAGAAGGTCTTTTGCTAAAAAACTGTTTAGCTCCCAGCCTGCAAAGCGAGCTGAAAGTCAGGGGCCTTATGTTATAGGCATTTTCCAGTTCTATAAAATGGGTTAGCAAAGGCCCGGCAATAGACCAAGTCCAAAAGAGAGAAGTCCCAACTTGCTAAATGACAAGATCGGACTTACATAGCCAGCAACTCACTATACGCGACCTTGCATTGCAAAATGTGAGCTCGCAAAGGTTATCCTCACTGACTGAAGGCCAATAGCGATTTTGAGCCAGAAGCGGCTTGTGAGATAAAGCACATTGCTAGATTATGGAGCTTAGCAAGATGGAGCACTAAACAAGTTTACATCAACTCACAGACAAGGGACCTATCTACAAAAAGCAAGCTTCAGAGACTAGCCGCCAGTTTGTCAGAGCCATTTTATAGTAGTTTAGGCTATCTTATATATTTATTCTGATGTAATAGAAATACAAGCTATATAATTACCATTGTAACCTCCCCAGCCTTTATAAATAGGAAGAGAGAGATCACTCTAAAAAGGGTGAAGCTTGTATATTGTAACTTTGCTAAAATTCCTTCAAATTTATAAAAGTTACCATGGACGTAAGGACTAGTGTCGCTCAATTTTGGCTGAACCACGTTAAAAATATTGTGCACTCACCACTATTCTTCTTTGTTTCCATCGCTCTTCATCCTAATCAACTGAAAACCAATTTGAGTCTGTAAGATTTCATCGCCAACACTATCTTTCTCTATTCTAGCTTGTTGTTCATAGATAGTATATTATGGATCCTTATTTTGGGTCTCCTTAATTTGTTGAATCATTATTGATTTCACCTTCACATAATCCATCATACCACCATCTAGCCTTTTCCTCAATTATACTCCTAATTAATTTAACTTTGGTGATGGGGGTGTCTCGATATTCTTTCTACTGAGTGCATTAACCACTACATTTGCCTTCCTTAGATGATAATGGATGGCATAGTCATAGTCTTTTACCAATCCCATCCATTGTCATTGTCTCAGGTTCAAGTCCTTCTATTCGAAGATATGCTTCAAACTCTTGTGATCCATGCATATTTCACATGTTGCCCCATATGGGTAATGTCTCCACAACTTCAGAGAAAAGATTATGATTGCTATTTCTATTTCATGGTTAGGGTAGTTTTTTTTTTATGCTTCTGGAGAGATAATGTGCCTAAGAAAGTTTACATTATCCTTAAAAAATTTGCATTTTGAGAACTTAGCATAAATAATAAGTGTGCTTCTCCTCTATCTTTGAGTATACCAAAATGTTCTTAATGAACATGATTATGAATTTTTCTAAGAAAGACCTAAACACCTGATTCATAAAATCCATAAAGTTACGGGGGCATTAGTGAGTCTAAATGACACCATCAAGAATTCATAGTGCCCGTAACATGTCCAAAAAGTAGTATTTGACATGTCTTCTTTTTTAATCTTCAACTGATGATACATGAACCTTAGATTGATCTCATTTAAAGGCTTTCAATTATTTTTCATATATCAAAGGAAAGTTTCCATTACAAAATATTCTCAATCTCTCACTTATATATCTATAGGTTCTATTTACAAGTTCTTCAAATTATGATATTTTAGAAAGCCTAATACCAACATGTAAGTGTTCTTTTTACTAGGAAATTTTCTCTTTTGGAATAATTGGTTCATCTATGAATGGATTTTTTTTATGCTAAAAATTTTCTTTCTCTAAATTTATGAATAAGCCATAATCTTATTTTTAAAGTGATGTACTTTCAGCTATTATGGATGCCTTATGATACCTAAAAGTCCTGAGGGATATAAGTGAAGCCCTAACCATCATTCCAGTATCCTTTGTTGTACTAGCAAGAAAGGCATTAAGAGGAAAAGAGACATATGGATATGTTTCTCAGAGGTGGTGTCATCTATAGCCATGTAGGTGGTTATGATGAAGTTGTAAATCAGCATGTGTTGCACTTGTTAATCATTTAGTATTCCAAGTGAGCTTCATGCATTCTATTATTTGGATTGTCTTTCTATCTATTGTTTTCATCTTTACTAAGATTTTTTGGTGGGTGTGCGTGTCATTAGAAGGTTTTAGTAGAAGTTCAATGAGCAATACGAAGAAATATTGTGAGATTTGAGTCTCAATTAGTAATTTCTCTATCTATCACTAACTTTATTGATTTAATCTTACTATCATTCAGTTCTTAGTTGTTGTCTCCTTGATTGGTATTGTTTTTAATGAATATATCAAGGTAACAAAATCAATGAGACTATTGCAATGCAAGGATTTGTTATTCTTTTTATGGTTAAGTTTTTGCAGGTGAAAAATATAGACTTTCTCCTTGATTCACAAAAACGTAGAGCCTTGAACTTTAATATAAATAAGTAGATAGATATGCAGTCTACTTTCCATGTTTAATTCAAAAAGTACAAATTTGTTTCAATTCAAAAAGCCAATAATTGTATCAAATGTTGCTTATTAGTCTTTATTACTTTGTAGAAGTTTGATTACCATGTAGTGGATGTGATCATCCTATAAGGTCTCCCTATTCCCATCCAAAGGAGTCCATTACTCTTCATTTTTTCTATGTTCCATTATTGTATCAACCATTGCCTCTTTCCAATCTTCTTAATTAGTTCACTTTAAGCCCTCAAATACAAAGTGCTATTTGAACATTTAGTACTATGTTGATCATCCAGGCTAAGGTACTAGAGTCTTGGGTTGTTTTTTTCTTTTGATTTTATTGAGAAAAATAATTAGGGTTTAGATTAAGAAGAAATAAGGAGAGGCTAAAGAGAATTAGAAGAAAACACTGATTATATTATATAGTCAAATAATACGGTTGAATTACATAAGAATTAACCCTTGTGCTTTATTTATATAGAGTTCCTATCCTTAACTTTGGATGCATTACAAGTAAGCCCATAGCATAACTTAAGCTCATAATATAAATATTAATTTCTAACACTTCCCTTCAAGCTAAAGTTTACAAATCTTAAACTTGTTACATAAATTTTAACTCTAAAAAATAAAACACAATAAAAATAACTATAAAGAAAACTTAAACTTCAAATTCCATAAACAACTTGCAATAATCAACAACTAAGAAACAACTTCTCTTAAATGCCAACACTCACAAACCTAAAAAAAAAAAAAAATCAATGACAAAATCTTGGTCAATATAACTCTTAGAAGTCTTTAGCTAACTATCCTTGGTTACCCTTTTGACCTTCTTCTAGTTGTTCTCTTCAACACAAATAACATAACTTCCAGAAGTCTTTTACTAACTTTTCTTGAGCTACTCCCTCAACTTCCTAACCAGTACTCAATCCCCAACACATATGGTTGGAATGATACCAAAATTACCAATACTACCCTAAGTCATGTTGCTCCCAAGTTATATTCATTGAAATCAATTGCAAGACATTGAGATACACTAAAACAAAAAAAAAAAACTTATCAAGAACAAATCCACTGCAAAGAAGGCAAAACTAGTTGTTTAAACCACTTTATATTGAGAATAACATCACTAAATTAGATTTATGCAAACACAAGTCATGTCAAATAATGCTCCAAATCACAAAACAATGCTTTACATCACATGAAAACGTCAAAAATCACAAGTCGCCAAATAGTACTGCAAATCACATGAAATCACTAAAAATCACAAGTCGCTAAATAGTACTTCAAGTCACATGAGGACACCACAATTCACTAAATAGTGCTCTAAATCACATGATGACAAGTCACTAAACAATGCTCCAAATCAAATAAAGGCACTAAATTTGCTAAATATTACTCCAAATTTATGCTTATTACAACCAATGCCAATCACAAGGTACATTGCCCTATAACTCAAAAGACACGAAACATACTTTCACCAACTCTAACATAATGTAAAACACCTATCCTAGCCACTGCCAACACTTTATTGCTTCCATGAACCAAACTCAACACCTAACAAAAGCACTTAATGTCAAACCTCAGATAGCTCCTTGTGCAACCCACCAACTCCCTTGAATTTAGTCTAAAAATAACAAAGAAAAACTTATATCCTTTTCAATTCTAGGTGATTAAAGTTTCATATCTAAAGTAAAGGTAAGTGGCACTGCATGCACAAAAATTCATAACATTATTCAAACTACTCTTTCACAAATTTGTTCACAAGTTCCATAAACAATTTATTACACCAAAATCAAGCCAATTTAAACCTCCAAAGATAGTCAAAATCATCAATTTTAGAAAGCCCAACCATTGCACACAATAGAACAATAAAATATGGATTGATGGGCAGAAAATAGGATGAAACCACAATGAAACAGAGCAAATTAGACCTCTACACACCAACACTCGGTAGAAAACACCAAATAAAATGGTGGCCAAACCACCATAAGACCAAAATTGAATAACTTAGAGCCTAATCACTAAAAAATGCACAATGAAACCACAATGAAACAGAGCAAATGAGACCTCTACACACCAACACCAACCTCAGCTCAGTAGAAAACACCAAATAGGATAGTGCCCAAACCACCACAAGACCAAAATTGAATAACTTAGAGCCCAATCACTAAAAAATGCATAAATCAGGTGTAGAATTAGTCAACATCAGCAAGAAAAGATCATAAAATGCCAAAAATTATAACTAAGAGAGATCCCCAATATTCAAAATGCCAAACATTTAATCAACAAATTAGAAAACTAACAAGAAGACTTAGAAAGTGCCCGAAGTGTTGCTAGTGGAAGCATATCATTGAAAACCTCATCACATGCTACTACATTCCTTAGCGTGGTTCTTATGTGCCACCATAGAACTCTATGTGTGTGCCTAGAAAGGATTACTGATCTCCAATATATTATCTGGTTAACCCAAGTTTGGTTTTCAATTATCAAAATTTCCTAAAATGTCTCAAACAAATCACAAATCATCACTGATTTGCACAACTTGTAACTACTGCTACTAGCTTTGAATTTCGTTGGAGCTTTTTAGGATCAAATGCTTACACTAAACCAAATGTTATAATTTGTAGTCATAGAAAAACTTTATTTCCTTATATTAGTAGTGTATAGGCCCGCTTCTATACATGCTAGGGGCAAGTATAGGGGCTTTGTAAGGTACACTTGGAGCCTTGGCAAGTTAGACTGCCAAACATCGATATCATGCCCATACATGATAGTGAATCCCTAAAGGTGACTTCTAGCCTCTTGTTTGACCAACAATTTCCCCCCAATGACACTTGGGGGATTCAAACCTGCAACCTCACTCTGATATCACTTTTTAGGATCAAGCACTCACCACTAGACCAAAAGCTATAGTTGTTAATCATAAAATAACTTTATTTCCTTATATTGATAGTGCATAGCCTTACTTCTACACGTGTCATAGGCAAACATGAGGGGCTTCATAAGGCATACTTGGCACCTTGGCAGGTTGGGCTATTAAGCACTGATGTCGTACCCACACATGATAACGAATCCTTAAAGGTAATCATTGGCCTCCCATGTGACTAATAAAGCTCTAATCTTTTATGCCTTTGATTACATTCCTTATAAGCTTCTCATAAGTGAAGGTCAAATATTGAAAACCTTTTGACCTTGCTATGTGAAGATTTTTTGGTGATTTAGCCAACCTGATATAAAGCGTTCTTGAGAGATCACAAAGTAATAATAACCTTTGTACTTTTGTTCTCAAAGTATTAATTTTTTTAAAATCCAAATACTAGATAACAAAAAATATAAATAAAAAACCTAAAGTTATATAGTGGAACACATCCTTTTTTAATGTTATCGAAAGCAATATAACCCACCAAGTCTTAAGGCAGATGATACTACTTTGATACTATGTTAAAAAATAACTAGGATTTATATTATAGAATCAAAAACTACAACTGAATTATGTAAAAATTAATCCTAGTTCTTTATTTATATAGAGCTCTAACCCTTAACTTTAGGTGTATTATAAGTAAGCACATAACAAAATTTAAGTCTATAATATAACCTAACTACTAATATTACTTTCTAATAGCTTCAGACCCTATAAGCTTATATCATTATAGCTCTATGTTTGGTTGAAAGGCAACCATTTTTACATTGTTTAACACAAAATATAAGTCATAGAGATGAGCTTTAGAAAATGTTAAAAAGATATGCATTTTATGAGCTTATTAGTGAGCTATATTGTCTAAATAATTCTTTACTATGAGTGCTTCAATTTCATGTCTTACTACTTGACCTAAAATATATCATTTTGTTTTAGGAAATTTGTCATAGAGATCTTAGGCTAAAAACACACTTCAAGATGATAGCTTAGCTCCAGAAATGTGTCCTATAGTGCTTAAATTTTGTTGCAAGAAATTTGTCATAGAGATCTTATATTACACAATACCTCTACACTTCCACACTTTACACTAAAATGTAGCCTTATATGTCTATAGCTGAAATGTAGCCTAAAATTATAATGCTAGCCTCTCTATCGAACATGGCACACCTTCATACTTTTTAACTAAAAGAACTACTTAGCAAAAGTTTATGAGTAGTGTTAATGTTTTTTTTACTATGAAATGCTGCATAAGTAGTAAAAAACTAAAAAAAGATATAGGAAAAAATTCTGATTTTAGCATGCCAAAGTTTACTTCTTTTTTTTATTTTTTTTTTATAATTTTGGGTTTTATTATTTATTTCTTTCTTTCTTATGTTGACATGGCTTACAATTGCAGGAATCTTCTAGGAAAGATGCACTAGTCATGGTTATGTCATTAGAAAATATGCCTTCCAGAATTAACATGTAAGTTTTTTTCCTCCTCAGTTTCACCTAAATCCTAAGAAGAAACATCTTTTAGAACAAGAAAAGCTATGATAATTATCATGTACTAGTCAAGGTATTGCAAAATTGTATCTTCTGAATAACATCTTAATTTTTTTTAGTGGTTTTTAGCCATTTTTTGAATGATTTCTAGCTTTTTTGCATGATATTTTTCCATATCTTTGATGGGATTCTCAAGTTCTCGGATTCCTACATCACCACCTCCATTTCAGCTCATTTTTGTTTAGGTATATATTTTGAGTTTTTTTTGTCAATTTTCAAATTTGAGTTTGAAAGTGATTTTTTAAAGTTGTGATGACTTTTCGTGTGAAAAGGAATTTGATTCATTTGTCTTTTTTTTTTTTTACGTGTGAAAGTTCTTTACGATTTTTTTTTTTGAGAAACTTGATGGTTTGAAAGAGATAGGAGTAATTGTACCATGTTATTTGGGTACAAATAGCTTTTGGTACAAAGAACTTTAATCATTTTTCATTTTTCAAATGGTATTATTTATGTAATTATTTGCCTTTGTTTGGGAATTTTGGAGCATTGTTCAAATAACCAATAGGTTCAATGTATAGTAGATGAAATCCTTAAATCGGCATGTATTACCACTAAAGATCAATATGGTAATTATGCATGCCAATATAAAAAAGTGAATAATTTCTATGAAACACAATGTTGATGGAAAGCTGATATCATTTGGAAACTTTACAAAATAATTTATACTTTGAAAGGATTTCTTTGACTTTGGAGTTTCATTCGAAGTTAGTGGGCATGGCTCTGTCAAAAATCAAGTTGATGAAGGTCAAACAATTTCTTCTTATGTTTTCCCATATCTTCTTTTCTATCAAGTATAAATATTTCTGTATTGAACTCCTTTGAATCAAGTTGTAAGTAACATTCTTTTTTTTAAGATTAAAGTTTTCTACTTACTAGACTGAATGTCCTATTCCAGATATTTGCCAATATAATTTTTGCTCTTTGCATCTTTCATTGCAGGATGCTATTCACTTTTTTTTAATCATTACATATATGTGCCATATGAGTGTTACAACCCATTTTTTTCCTGGTCATGACTGGCATGAATATCAACCCTTTATTGATAATCACTAGTCTTTTATCATACATTTTTATTCATACTTGACTTAGTATTCCTAATCACATTCACTTGAATTCCATTTGTTAATTGACAAGTTATAAACTTTAGAAAGAAATGGAAGACACATGAAATATATACATATTTTATAATTTACACATGCATTATCCAACAGGCACATGCTAGTTTAATACATTGTTCTACAAGTTTGTTACCAGTTTCCAAAAAGACCATCCAACATCTACCTAACCTAGGAGTCACTTCCATGCCACTTTATGTCCTTTCCAAGGCAAGACAATCAGAAAGTTAGATTAACCTATGTCTTATCATAAATCCAAAAGCATAGATTAGTACAACTAAATCTTTTGGCTTTCTTATTTACTTGTTTGAGAAAAAAAAAGTTAGCAAAATATATAAAGATGGTAAATCCTCTGGGGATTAAATCATCCCAAGGCTATAATAATAAGGACATTTGGTAGTTCCATGGGTATGATTTCCATCTCATGTAGTACTTCACAACTCACTAAATTTAGAATGACAATATAGTGGATTACAATTTCATAGACTCTTAATGGATTCAAAATAGTGGTGGAAAATTTGTCAGACGTGATTTTCATTGAATCATTGTTCATGCTTATTTCTCTAAAAGAGGATTAACTACAATGTCTTGAGAATCTTAAAAATAATCCACAAAAGAGTAAGTCTAGGGCTCAATCAAATAATTTGTACCAAACTTATGACTTTATCCAACAAAATAACATATATATACATTAACATCATAACCAAGTAATCATTTCTCATACCAAGTTTTATAAGAAAGTCATTAAGTTTTAGAGACTCACCTTTGAATGGTATTACATCACATTATCCAGCATATTATACCGAATCAAGGTTCTCATAACCTTAAGCTGCCATCCTTAATCATTATGTTATTCAATCTCATTACATCACATTTCAATATTCCATAAAATAATAATGCATGTAAAAGCAAAATACATAATAATAATAATTATAAATCTCCTTTTTACTCCAGACCAGCCTTATCTTGCTCATTGCATCAAAACAAACAAATCAAGGATCTAGTATATTTTTGCCCATCTCATCTCATTAATCACATCTCAAGTTTCATAAGAACTTTCAAGCATTCAATAGCATCATTCTCATAACAGTTATATCATAAATGTATATTTCAATCACAATCTTAATCATATATCCTTTATCACATTATCACATTTCATCCACATCATTCATTATGACATACGTCATCCTATGTCTCATAGGGAAATTACCATATTTAAACAATATCACTACTCACAATAGTTATGTCACACATTTACATTCAATCTTAATCTTAATCACAGGGATTGCATTCCTTGTTACATTATCATATTATTAATTATAGACAATTATTTACTTTATTAATAATGGCTTATGAATTACTCATGTAGGATTTTTACTTGCTTCATTTAACTAACTAGAATGCACACAAGACTAGACTGAATGGTTGAACGATATCTAGGAAGGAGAAATAAATTCCTCTAGAAGGGTGAAAATTTCTAAAGATGCATCCAGAATCATGAGCAGGATCAGGCTAGAAATTTGAGCAGGATCGCGATTAGAATAGCATGAAATAGATAAGAAGAATTCAATTTGACTCGAGGAAATCTAGTTCAAAATGTGAGTCTGCTCATTAAAATTTGAAAACCTTCAGGGAGTCTAAGTTATGCACGCAATTAGAATCGTGATTGAAATCGAAAAATAGGGTAGGATAGTTTAATTCAACTCATAAGAATTTAGTTGAATTCCAATTCGAATCATAAGACACAATACAACTTGATTCCTACGAGTATGATCATGCTGAGAGTGTAAAAAGTGGCAGTTCAACTCGTGAATTCTGGAAGATGCAAAAAAAAAAAGCAAAAAAAGAAAGGAAACAACTTTTAAACTTGCACCAAATCATAGACGTTCAACATAACATATTTTGAAGACTTAAACACTACAAAAAATAGTGTGGTTTAGAGGCGGTTAGTTAGCGGCGGGTATTTTAACTGCCTCTAAATTTAAAAATAGAGGCAGTTAACTTACCCGTCGCTATGTACTTTATGACCAAACGGTGCGTTTGGCCTAGCAGACCCTTATCAGTCGATCGTCCCTTTCCCCTTTCTCCTTTCTTGCCCCAAAATCGACTGTGCTCTCTCCCT
>JANHAO010012792.1:0-16174 GCA_026873985.1 Saraca asoca | reverse complement strand
ATTTAAATCATAAAATTTATAAAAGAATCAAGCAATACAGAAACTAAATTTCACTAGAAAAATATCTAAAATAAATTATCAAGAATTTTCAAATGTCACCAACTATTCATTTTCAGTCATTCACACAAATTTCTTGATAACTATCAAACCAATTACTACAGAATAAAATTATTATTCTAGGATTACTCATCGGGTCTCAAAGGTCCTACCCTCAGCTCGCTGCCGGCCGGGAAGCCGCCAGCAACCCAGAATACTTGGCTGGCTGAACTAGCCATGAAACAGGGGAATTGAGACTTAAATGGCCATGGAATTCATTCAGCCAAAAAGGAAAACTATGCGAGAAGAAGGAAGAAGATCCGACGAGACTGCACCGTCGGAATCCACCATTTGCGATGGAAAGAAGGAGCTGCTGTGCCGAACCACACTTCAACCAAAGAGGAAACAAGACAACGAAGTGTAGCTTACTCCATTTCACTGAGATTAGCCAGTCGAAGCCTGATAACTTGGTCGAAAATACACCGGCAACCAAAGATTTCTGGAAGGTTCCGGAAAAATGGCGAGAAAGGTAGGAGAAAAGAGGAAGAAGAAAGAAGAAAAGGGGTGCCAGGGAGGGGCTGGAAAAATCCAAAAAAAGCTAGCAAAATATCAACCTAGGAAGCCAGCTACTGGCTGGGCCAATTTCCAAAAAAAAATTTCATTTTGACCTTAAAATTTCGTGTTATTTTGAAATCTGCCTCACCCAAAAACCAAGCTTTTCACTTTAGTCTCTATCGATTTTTCAATTTAGTCATTTTAAAATTTAAAATTTTATTTTAAATTTTCCTTTTTATTTTCCTAAATTTTCCAAGTGTTAAAACTTCAAATTATATATTCAAAACAAATAGTAGGACCATTGCTTAGTTGTGTCCTAAAGCCAAATTTAAGACCTAAATGTTGCCAAATTGACCTAAAATTTAACATATATTCATCTCCCAAATGTGCCCAAATTCAATTGAAATTTGACATAAATTTATCCTAAATGAAATTCAGAAAGATGTGGTAGAAGCCTCATTAATTCCACATTGCAAAAAGCAAAAGATTTCCATGTGTTTCAAACTATTTGGAACTTTATACATTGGTAGCTGCACAATAGTTGGACACACTTTCCTTATAAACACGTTCCTTTGAAGCAATATCAGATCTAGATTGCATAACCATGTTAGAGCTGGATGGTTGATCTTGAGCTTATGGCTATTCTTAAGCTTTCTGTAACAAATGAAAGCAATAATAACAAACAACAACGAAGCAACAATAAATAACAGTAAAAATAAAAGCAATTTCAAGGTCTTAATTTTATTTTATTTTTATTGTTCTCAAGCTTTCTACAATAAATAGCAATAAAAGCAAAAAAGCACAACAAGTAACAGCAGATGTTATAAACATAAATTACCCTCTTTGCTTTCTTTTATAAGTATTGCTTTGTTGACGGTGAAATTCGATTTGTATGGGAGGCTCAAACTTTAGCCAACCGGGATGAGTTTTGGGATCCAATGCTATTCCTAAAGTACAGATGACAAAGGGCCAAGAGGATGAAGGAGGAAGAAGGCAATCAGTTTAACGTGATTCGGCTAAATCCAGGCAGTACCAGACCCTACGTCCACGATGAAATTTTTATTAATATAGAGTAATTTACAGAGTTTCTGCTTACAAGATTGTCCCCCCTTTCCTCCTTTACTAACAATGTAAGCCTATTTATAGAGAAAGGAGGGGTTACATGGATTAATTGCTAGCTACAGTTGTGTTACATCAAATAATAAATGAGAAAAGACAAAAAGGGGGGATAATTCGGCTACTGCAGGAAGTAGGTTGTTACGCGGTCCCCCTAGGCTGGTAGTGGACCTGTGCCTGTCACTCGGTACCCCGAGCAGAGGGTTTATGACTTGAAGGCATCACAGGTTTTTACTGTAGCGAGAAGGCGACCTCGAATGGGGTGGCCGATCACCCGACGATTTGTGACTTCTTCGCTGGTTCGTCCTTCGTGGGGGAGGTTGTCTCATGGGATGTGCTCGAACCTCCTCGCAGCGTCGTTGTGATGCGACGAGCGAGGCAGGGCTTGGCGCTCGAGATTACTTTGCTGTTGTTACTTACGGGAGTGTGGGGCTTAGTCTTCGTTATGCTCGAAGGTCCGTCCTTGCGAGGCTAATTTCTGTATACAACATAAGCCCCCCAACTCTTGATTTACTTTACAGACCGGGAGTTGCATGTTTCTGAGGCTCGATTCATATCTTCAGTCAGTGTCCTTCTTTGACTGAGATGTCATGTCAGATGTCTTTCCATTCTGCTTTAGGCCATACCTTTCCCTGTTTGCCATTTTTGGCCGTTAGCGTGGTATTATCGCTTATTTTAGGCCATTAGATGAAGATCAAATCAGATTTCCTCTAGATTCTTTAAAGGGTTGAACGGGTCTATTTATAACTTGGGGCGTTCTTTCCTTCAACCCAAAACAACTTAATGGAGGAGATTGAAGAGCCCCAGTGTTTTAGTGTCTTGGCTTCCGATGAAGCTTGGTGAGACATGGATGGCCTATTGTAGAGTGGCAGGAGATGTGGATAGCTTGTTGCATGTAGCTTCGGCATAGGATTTGCCTGGCGGGCTCTTATGGGGTTCTCACAGTATCTTTTGGCCACCTTCTCTGGCCGTTGCTTGTGGCACTGCTACCTGGCCAGCTAGCTTTTATGACTTTTGGATTTGCTCTGGGTCTGGCTCAGGAGGACATGCCGGAGGAATAAGCAAGAGGAACTCTGGGGCTGCTACTCTTCTGCGAGCCTGACGACTGGTAGTTGACTTTTTAGCTACTTTTTACAGGAATTGTAGGCTTTTAGTCTTTTTCCCCTAATGTACCGTCACCTCGCTTGTTGAAGCCTGTACGTGGGATGAGTTTTTCTCCTTTTAGAAATTGTAATGGATGCTTCACGCATTATTGTATGTAAACTCATGATAACTTAATGAGAATTTATTCTTGCAGCTAGTTGGCTATGTTTCCATCATTTCTTTGATTGGTTGACTTAATACGAGAGAGAGATATCGTGAGTGAGCCGCGCTTGAGAGATCTCATTTGAGATTTGAGAGATACGTCCACATGAGAGCTGTGGGAATTTATTTGCATGAAAGCTACGAAAAACTTGTCCGCATGAGAGCTACGGGTGATGATGACTTTATTTTGATAATGGTGAGGTGAAAACCATTTGCTGAGTTTTTAGTTTTCGTATTCTTAAGGTAGGCTCAAGGGCCATCTCACCCTCGATTTTATTTTTGTTCATTTCTATTTTCAAAGCCTTGAGGTAGGCTCAAGGGCCATCTCACCCTCAGGTGTTGCGAGGTAGGCTCAAGGGTTGTCTCAACTTCGATTTTATTTTTGTTTGTTTCTGTTTTTGAAGCCTCGAGGTAGGCTCAAGGGTCGTTCACCCTCGGGCATTGCGAGGTAGGCTTAAGGGTCATCTCACCCTCAATTTTATTTTTGTTTGTTTCTATTTTTGAAGCCTCGAGATAGGCTCAAGGGTCGTCTCACGCTCAGGTGTTGCAAGGTAGGCTCAAGGGTCATCTCACCCTTGGTTTTATTTTCAAAGCCACGAGGTAGGCACAAGGGCCGTCTCACCCTCGGGCGTTGCAAGGTAGGCTCAAAGGCTATCTCACCTTCAATTTCATTTTCGTAGCCACGATGTAGGCACAAGGGCCATCTCACCCTCAGGCGTTGCGAGGTAGGCTCAAGGGCCGTCTCACCCTCGATTTTGTTTTTGTTTTTGTCGAAGTTATTAGCTTGAAATAAGTTTGTGGAGAGATACTGTAGCGAGGTGAAAATCGTTCACTGCAGCAAGTTTGTTTGTCGAGGCTATGTTGTAGCGAGGTGAAAACTATTCGCTGTAGCGAATTCGTAAAGATAAAAAGAAGACTTTTGTCTGCATAATGCTTTGGCCAATCGACAATTTTCATTGATTCAGTATGCAACAATTGATACAGCCAAACACCATCGAGGAGTTATAGGATTAGAATATGGTCCTAACGGAGGGCTCAGGCTCTTGGACAATAACTCGCTGAGTTGGCTGAGAGCATTATCTTGATGGTCTTACCACATAATCCTATAATTGGCCCCTTCTGATGAGGTATTCTATGGCATTTTTTAGCATCCGACATTCTAAGGTGGTATGTCCAGGCTCATTGTGATAAGCACAAAATCTGCTTTAGTTTCTGGATTTAGGGGATGTCTTTAATGGTCGGGGTTTCCCAAAATCCTTGTTATGCCTTTCCACGGTAAATATTCTGTCTTGAGTGTCTGACAGGATGCTATAGCTTTTGAAGCGGTCTTTGGGTCGCTGAGGTTTTGCCTTTTTTGCAAGATGAGGAGCGGGGCTATCATAACTCTCGCTACCCCTATTTTTGCTCGTGGTGGGACCGCTATGGCCCACTTTATGCTTGGGTTCCTCCGTTCCGAAGGTTTCTTTCCATATTATTTGCTTGGTCATCTGATCATAAAATTCGACGAGGTCTTGAGCGGGGGACTTGTAGAGGCTCCTGTACAACTTGTCGTCTTTGCGAAGTCCCACTGAGATGGCAGTTAGAACACTTTCCTCTGAGGGATTTTCCACAGAGTTGGCCTCGTGCCTGAACTAGGCCAGATAGTTTTTAAGCGACTTGTCCCTATGCTAGAAAATCATGGCAAGGTGGCAAGGTGGCGTAAGTTGCTTCTTCAGCGCCCGATATTAGTCAACAAACTTCCTTTGACATTCCTCCTAACTGTCGATGCTGCACGGGGGGAGGCATCTAAACCAGGCACGAGGTATTGCCCCTAGCGTGGCGGGGAAGACATGGCACTTTACTAGGGGGTCGATAGTTTGGAGGTCCATTTGAGTGTTGAACGCGTCCAGGTGATCGCTTGGGTCGTTGTTCCCATCATACAATAGGATGGCGGGCACTTTGAGTTTTTACAGGAGAGGTTGCTTCTCGATTTCCATAGAAAATGGAAAGATTTCCCTATAGCGAGGCTGATTGCTTTGATGTCGAGGGCGCTCCTCTAGCTGTTTCAGCCTTTGGAGAACTTCTTCCATCGTCGGTCGTTGTCCTTCATGGTGGGGAACAGAGCTTTCTGTTCGCTGCGATCCCCCCGGTTGCTGACTGAGCTATGACTTCTTCTTGTCTTTGAGCGTTTTGTGCTTGTGCCTGAGCAAGCAACTTGACGGTCTCAGTCAATTCTTTGACTGTGTTTTCAAGTGCTGATCGGGATTGATCGGGCGTTTGTGCCTCTTGAGTTTCAGGTGCAATGGTGTGCTGAGAAGCTGGAGCTGTAGAACTCCGAGTCATTCTTCCTCTGGCCATGATTAGGCTGCAATGGAAACTTTAGGAAGCAGAAGGATCCCCACAGACGGCGCCAAAATGTTGACAGTGAAATTCGATTTGTACGGGAGACTTGAACTTTAGCCAATTGGGATGAGTTCTGGGATCCAGTGCTATTCCTGAAGTACAGATGACAGAGGACTAAGAGGATGAAGGAGGAAGAAGGCAATCAATTTATCGTGGTTCGGCTAAATTCGGGCGGTACCGGACCCTATGTCCACGGTGGAAGTTTTATTAATATAGAGTAATTTGCAGAGTTTCTGCTTACAAGATTGTCCCCCCTTTCCTCCTTTACTAACAATGTAAGCCTATTTATAGAGAATGGAGGGGTTACATGTATTAATTGCTAGCTACAGTTGTGTTACATCAAATAATAAATGAGAAAAGACAAAAGGGGGGATAATCCGGCTACTGTAGGAAGTAAGCTGCTGCGCGGTCCCCCTAGGCTGGTAGTAGACCTGTGCTTGTCGCTCGGTACCCCGGGCAGAGGGTTTATGACTTGAAGGCATCGCAGGTTTTTGCTGTAGCGAGAAGGCGACCTCAAATGGGGTGGCCGATCACCAGACAATTTGTGACTTCTTCGCTGGTTCGTCCCTCGTGGGGGAGGTTGTCTCATGGGATGTGCCCAGACCTCTTCGCAACGTCGTTGTGATGCGACGAGCGAGGCACGGCTTGGCGCTCGGGATTGCTTTGCTATTATTGCTTACGGGAGCGTGGGCCTTAGTCTTCGTTGTGCTCGAAGGTTCGTCCTTGCGAGGCTAATTTCTGTATACAACATGCTTCATGGCCTTAGCCTAGGTAAATGCTACTACAGTAAAAACAATTGTCCTTCTTGATGTTTGAGACCTTGTTATAGGTGGTATTTGTAAAGGTCCCAGCTTGGAGTAGGCTTTTGCATGTAATAGTGAGTTAAAATTAAAAATTACATAATAATAAGTTTTATAATAAATTAATGACATATATGATATGATTTACCTTATTCACCCTTTTTTTTTCTTCTTTGCACAAGTACCCTTTGGTAGCTTCTCATGTTATAGCCTAGTTATTGACAGTTACTACACTTCAAATTAGCTGAACTCTTAGCTTTGGTAGATGTTTGTCCCTTTTCTTGCAATCTTTTGCTACTTTTTCTTAGCCTACTGGGCATTTTAGCTAATGGAGCTGGTTGCACTTCAGTGTCTTCTAATGTGTTGGTATCCAATAATAGAGTGATAATGTGTAAGTTTGATTCTAAATATATAGAAGGGTTGTAAAATCTATCATAATATTCTTCAATCTTGCCATCATTATGTACTATACAAGCAACTACATGTTTGCAAGGCAAGTTACTAATAGCTTAGGCATTACAACCATAAATTATTTTTTCTATGTTTACAACAAATCTAGTAAACCTATCTTACACTTCAAATTAGTTTCTACTAGCAGCATACACCTTGCACAGCATACCATCCTTAAGAGTAGATAGTTTATCCATAATTCTCAGACCTATCTTCTTATTTTATGTACAACCTTATTGATATTTTCTATGAAAACTTCTCATGATTTTACTCTTTAACTCATCTATCAAAGTTAGAATAGGCTTGTCCCTAAACTTATCAATCCACTGATTAGAAGACTGATGCACATTGTTTGTGATGTAAGGGTTCTTTGTTCTTAGATCAAAAGTGTGCTCACTTCACCTCTAATTTGATATGTTTGTCAAAGTTTTGTGTGCTATTCCATCTATTTTCTTTACCTTTTCCATTGCCTTGTTGAACAAAAAGGTGTTTGGTATTATGACAGCCATCCAAAAATACTTCTTTAGTATAACTATTGGATGCTTTACTTTAAAGTTATTCAATAGATGCCTAAAATAGTGCCTTTATCGAGTAGTTGGAAAAAAAAAAACTACCTTACAACAATAAGTATTCCTTACATAATATAGCAAAATTTATTAAATTCAATTTTTCATAGTATAAAATTTGAAAGCAAGAATGAAAACTAGTACTTTTTGTCTATCACTTATTCATTCCCAAGATTTATTGCCTCATGTAAACAATCCAAAAAAAAAAAAACAGCTAAAAGTCTTTTTTTTTTTTAGCAACCTTGAAGGCAATAGGGAATAGATTGTTGTTTGTATTAAATAAAATTGTTGCAAGGAGAAATTCCCCATAAGGGCCTTTTAGATGGCATCCATCTAAGCCTATGAATGACCTGTAACCCTTTAAGAAGCCCTGTTTACAAGCATCTAAGTACATAAATAATCTCCTAAATCTAAGAACTTTATCCATGTTAATTCTAGACCAATAATTTACCTTCATCACACTACTAAGGTTCTTTTTATACAACATCCTATCATAATTATGTATTTCTTTAAAAATATGTGCATGTTTCCCCTCAATCTCTTTTATTGCCCTTCTTCTTGCTCTATATGGTTGCATTGGATGTGGTTGAACTCCATAATTATTGTTTAATTCATTGCATATTAATTTATAATTCATATAAGGATTAGCTTTTAATAAACTCTCCAACTACTCAACCATCCAAGTTGATGTTGCTTTAGTCTTAATGGATGTCTTGATGCAAGTATGCTCACTTTTGTAATTTTTAATCATGTAAATTATGCCATTAGGTAGTACAGAAGCATGGATCCTCCACAGACATCCATGTGCAGCACATATGATAGTAACTCGTGCCTTTTCATTTTTTGCTTTTATAATATCAAAGTTCTTTTGAAATATGTTGTATTGTAAAACTTTCCTATACTCATACACATCCACAAAGATCATATTTTCCTTTGGATGCGCTTTCTTATTCTCCTGATACTTAAATGTTTTCCCTCTCATATTCCTATTCATGTCAACTTGTTTACCTTTATTGTCACTGTCACTGGCTAGTTCAAATTCACCATATGGTTGACCTTCAGGCTTATCTTTACTCTCCTTATTTATTTCACATTCTACACTTGCATCATTTGCCTGAGTTTTTTCATTTTCTTCCCCACCATCCCACTCTTCATATCATCATCATTAGATTTAGTAAACATATTCTCTGGTTTTGGATTGACATCATCATTAGAACCAATTTCTTCATCATTTAAATTAGTTTCAACATCTTCCATGTCTCTATCATTTGAATCAGTTTCAGCATCTAGCATTTCACCATCATGTAAATCATTTTCAGCATCTTTAATTTTACTATCATCTCCTATGTTCCCATTCTCATTGGCTTAGGTCTCGAGTTCAATTTGAGGCTTAGTGCTATTTTTTTAAGTCTGGTTGGCGCTATTGGGTGATGATGTATTTAGTGCCTTAACAACTTGGATATTGCTAATATCTAAGTAAATAGCACTATGAGCAACATACATATTAAAAATTTTCATGATGCCTCTATCATTGGACAAAGTTAAAAATTGATTCGCGGAAGGAATACAACATTTACAAGTAAAAGTGCAATTTACACCAATAGGAATATCTAATAAAATGCTCTCATACAAGTATGTCAGCAACCCCATATAATTGTATTTGTTTTGGTCAATTAGGCTTAAGACATATCGCTTATCATTGTATTAGATGTAAGAGTTAAACATTTTTCCAGAATATGAAAAAAAAAAATTCAAACATATAATGTAAGGTTAGCAAAGAGCAATCCACAAGCATGCATTGCACTAAAATTATACTTTTAAGCAATTCATACTCTATCAAATGCAAGTAAAGGGAAAAAAAATTTAAAATGTAGCAAACCAATACAATTCTTAAAATTTTGAATAAAATACTTAGCACTTCGTGAATTTTTCAAAACATAGGGGAAGTCCTTGTAATGTTCATAAAACACAGGGGAGGTCCATATATTATTCATAAAACATAAGGGAGGTCAATATGCAAGCAACTATCTATCTAAAGTGATTACACCTTCCAGTAAACTTAAAACCCAAGTAAAGCTTGAAGCCAACCTTAAAATCCTATATTAATTGGCATAAAAATACAAGAAGAGATGAAATCCTAACCTATACACAACCATTTGTAAACTCATCAACAACCATTGATAGAATAAAAGATGAAATCAAAATCGATTAAGGTTATGAACTCATTATAAAAATCAATCTCTGAGCCAAATGAACTCTTTTCGCATTGTGCAATCTACAAATATAAGAGAGAATTGATGGATTTTCATTTTTTAGAAAGCAAATGGGGTTACGTCTTCGGCAAATGAGTATAAATAAGAGGGCAATTGAGTCATTTCATAATTATGAAATAAAAGAAATAAAATTAAGAAATTAAAGTAGCATAGGAATATTCTAGACGGAAAAACAAACGTGGATTGATATGTAGGTTTAAAAAATATAAGAGAGGTCTGTATGTTTTTGATAAAACATAGAAGAAGGTAGAATATTTTACTCTAAATTTTAATAAAAACTCACAATTTTGTAATATGTATCAGACCATTACCCTAAACTACAAAATTTCACTCTAATTTTGCACGAGACAATAAACACCTTTCAGTTTGTCTTTGCTCCTCAAGTTTCCAACATGACAATTGACTGGTTAACAATTTCACTCAGATGGATTGATTCTTCAATCTTCAAACCATCTCCTTTGGTTGCAAGATGTGTTCCTCATCATTAGAACATTTGATATTTCCTTGTAGCAACGATGGATTCAGACTTAGATAGTAGGTTTCTTGGTCTGTTTCACATGTCTTCTTCATTTGATGTTGGTTCCTTCTATTGTTATTTCTTGATGTAACGAAAACAAAAAGCATTAGTTTATACAATAATATCTAGTATGATTTTAAATTGTAGTTGCAATTACAAATGCAGTTATATTGTGAATTGCAAAATTGTAGAGACCTACGAAAAAAATACAATATGGTAGAACAAACTTGTGGTTACAGAGTGGTCCACAACAACATTATGATGACCGCAGACCACTGTTTAAACCATAAATTGTCAAGTCCTGTGCTATTTCATCCCTAAGTACATTTGGCTTGTTGATAAGTTCCAAAGAGTCTGGCGCCATTCTTTTAGACACATACAAGAAAATACAATATGGTAGAACAAACTTGTGGTTACAAAGTGGACAACAACAACAATATTAGGACTGCAGGCCACTATTTAAACCATAAATTATCAAGCTATGTGCTATTTCATCCCTAAGTACATTTGGCTTTTGAAATATGATTTTTAATATCTCTTTAATGGTACAATGAGACTTTCCTCTATTCATTATTTTGAATTTGAATTCAGGATATTATGTATGTCAAATAATTTATCATTCTTATTATTACAAAAAAAAATTATTATTATAAAGAAGAATATTTCTTTATTTTATTTTTATTAAAAGATTTTTTAATTCGTTCTAAGTCTTCAATTTGATATCAGAAAGGTAAATAAGTATAAAATTTATTAAGTCAAATGATATTTTTTTTGATAATCTAAAAATCATTTCATTTAAATTAAATTTTTATTATAAATAAAATCCATCTTGTTAAGTTATATCAATCTTTTCATTATTAATTTAATAAGGTGGGTAATTGTGTGGTTCAATTAATTCAAATTAGAACATTGAATAATGAAATTGGGAAAGTTAATTTTTGAGAATGAAATTAAAAAAATAAATATCTTTTAAAGAAAAAAATTAAATTATTCTAAATTTAAATTTAAAATGTTAGTGTGTTTTACATAATTTATCACTCTCTCTATAAAAAAAACCTAAAATTATATCTATTTCTTCTTGAGCAGAAATCTAACTACAAAAAGGAATATATATATATATATATATATATATATATAGTATTTGTGGACGGTCCAATACCTTCCCCCACCAAGCCTTAAAATTTACTTGAAAAGAGCGAAGCATGTAAGACACTTCCCCACCATAATTTTTAAAATTCATATGCATCATGCAAAGTTGTTGCAAATCTTTGGTTGCTTTATTGTCTTTTAATTTTTAAATTCTTTATTAATTTTTTTTATTTTATATCATTTGGTCCATACTTTACTCACCTCAAATTAAAAAAAAAAAACTTCCCTCCGTTTCACTTCACTAAACATGAACAAAGCACAAACTATAAAAAAATCCCCGAAGCCAATTAATCGCCCGCCCTAGGAATGTTCCTCCATCATCACAATCGCTCTTCCTTCCTTCTATATATAAAGCCCTCTCCTGCTCTCTCCTTCTTCATCTTCACTCCCTTTCTTTCTAACAAAAACAATCACTCACTTCCTTTCACTCTCTGTCTTCTTTCTCTCTCTCTTCAAGCTTCTAGTTTTCCACTAAAATTTGTAAAAATGGCAGCAGTATCTGCATCACCAATAATCGATGTTGAAGCTAATTTCGAAGTTGACAAGCTTACTTATGAAATTTTCTCTATTCTTGAAAACAAGTTCCTTTTCGGCTGCAATGACGAACCCAAGAACCAAAAGAGTAATTCTTGTACTAATTTCACCCAATTTTCTCCCGAAGATATGATGAAATCAAGCAACGGGAAGGCCAGAATCCTTTGCATTGACGGTAGCGGTGCCACCGACGGCATTCTCGCCGCCAAATCACTTGCTCACCTGGAGTCCTGCCTCCGCCGTAAATCCGGAAATCCCAACGCCCGCATCGCAGCCTATTTCGACGTCGTTGCCGGCTCTGGCATTGGAGGAATTCTGGCTGCTTTGTTGTTCACTCGTGGAAAGGATGGGTTTCCGATGTTCTCCGCCGAAGAAGCTCTCAAGTTTCTTACCGAGAACCGTGAGAAGATCTTTCGATTATCGCCGTCAGGGATTTTCCGGCGAGTTATCCGGCGGCAGGAGAGGATTCAGAAGTTGTTTCAGAAGACGTTTGGTGAGTGCACGTTGAAAGACACGTTGAAGCCGGTTTTGATTCCGTGCTACGACCTTTTCACACGCGCACCATTCCTGTTTTCCCGCGCCGACGCTCTGGAAATGGACGGTTACGATTTCAAGATTCGTGACGTTTGTCTTGCCACGTCAGCTGATCCCGTTTCAGTGGGTCCCATGAAGATGAAGTCAATAGACGGAAGAACGAAGATCTTGGCCGTCGATGGTGGAATGGCGATGAATAATCCAACGGCTGCAGCTGTCACACACGTGTTGAACAATAAGCACGAGTTCCCTTTCTGTAACGGCGTTTCGGATCTATTGGTGCTGTCGTTGGGTAACGGAGAATCTGAGTTCGACGCCGTTAGAACGAAACTGTCACCGGCGGGATTTGTGAAGATAGCTGGAGATGGAGCTTCCGATATTGTAAGAATTCTACGTCCAAATTAAGAAAAACTGAATAACTAAAATTTGTAAAATCTTTCTTGACCCATTGGTTCTAACAAAATGCTATAAGTTGATAACAGAATTTTTAGCACAAAAACAAAATTATATAATTTAAGAACTTATTTTGTGGAGTAAAATTTCTCATTACTTATTTTTGTTTAATAAAAGTTGCACCTTTGTTTTTTTGTTTTTTTTGGGTGTTGAAGTAGTCTTGCATAAAGTGAAAAATAATTTCCAAAAGTACATAAATTACTTTATTTAAGGGTTATATTTATTGATATGCATTTCGGTAAATTTTATGAAAAATACTTATTTTTTATAATTTTTTTAATTTTATATAAAAGTGAGAAAAATTTTAAAGAATTTGATTGCAACTTCTTATATATTATTTATTACTTAGAAAAAAAAAGTTACAAAATTATACATAAAAAATGTAATCTTTATAATTTTTTATCTTAAATTTATATAAAAACTCACAAAGTTTTCAATTCTATATAAAAAAAAAACCCCACTGTTTAGACCAAAACAATTTCAGAAAAAAAAAATGGCCGTGGGATGGTACTGAAATGGTGGTTAGGATAAATATATTATTAATGGATAAGCCACCTAACTCCATCAATATACCACTTTTCTTTTCTTTTCTTCTCTTTTATAATGTTTTGGCAGTTTGATTACAAAAGTATTCTGATATGATTTTGTTTCAATAATTTGTAGGTTGATCAAGCTGTATCAATGGCATTTGGGGACTCCAGGATAAATAATTATGTTCGCATTCAGTCAAGTGGAATAATGGCGACCAGAAAGCAAAATTATGGGTTGGAGAAGGGAAAGTCAAGCGAAACGACGTCGGATCTCTTGGCAATTTCAGAGGAAATGCTGGCACAGAAAAATGTGGAGTCAGTGCTGTTCCAAGGGAAGAAGATAGTACAGAACTCTAATTTAGACAAGTTGGAGTTATTTGGTGGAGAGTTAATTAAAGAGCAAGAAAGAAGAAAAACCAGCATTTTGCCAACTGTGGTGTTGAAGAATTCTTCTCCATCACCAAGAACTTCATCTGCCACTACTCTATCAACATTATCATCAAGCTGTTAAAAAGAAATAATTTCAAGGAAGAAATTCAAAATGGGTACGTGAAAATTGGAGTTTTTTATTACATAATGAAGAGATTTGAAGCCCGATTTAATTACAAAGAAGATTTCGTGATTAACAAGTTATTACTTTATCGGTGAAAATAGGATTTTTAGTGAGTTAAGTATTGTGGTATGGATTAACTGCCGCTTGGTACCAATTCAAGTGAAAATGGGTATAAGCTGAGCAGAGCTAAATCCTTAATTAAGTTTTTTAATTGTATATTACATGTATTTAGTTACGGTGATATGTGTACATGGCTGTTGTTAAAGGATGAGTTTTTCACTTGTGAAAGTCAGATTGTGTTGTTGGGGTTAGAGTCTTTGACTCCAATGAAATTGATGAAGATGCTTGCTTCATCTGTTATGTATCCTTGACTATTTATTTTGATTTTTTTCTTTTTGTTTAATTTAACATATATATATAGTTAACTATCATTTAATTTTTAGTATTCAATTGATAATAAAAAAATTGCTAACTTTTAAAGAGAAATGGTTCATAAAATAGTAAAAAGGTTTATATTATCAACAGTTACGTTAAACGTTTTAACTTACTATCACATATGACCCTGTGAAAAGCAATATATATATATATATATATATATAATTGAACTTTAAATGATACTTCAATCTATTGGATTAATTATGTAATTAAAATTCTTAACTAGAGATTATTTTTGTTGGCACTACTATTTATGTTTCAACACAAAGTCATAAATTAAAGATATTAAAGAGCTTATGAATTAAATAAACTCGTAAATCACTGAGTAAAGTTTATGCAATTAAGACATACAATGAGCTTGAGTTATTTTATTCCTATGTCTACCATTGTGCTTGCTTTTATATAGTCAGCTACGAGCTTTTAATGAAACCATGTGATCAACTAGTGTTCCTCAACGCTGCCGCTCTTTTTTTTGGCCTTCTTAAGGTTGTCATCTCCTTCTTCTTCTTCTTTTAACATACTTGATTCAATTAAAAAGGTTTTCAAGAATACTTAATATTATATTTTAATTAGTTTATATATTTTTAAAATATAACATTAGATAATTTTTTTAAATAATTATATCATCTTTAATTATATTTTAATTTTAATAATTAATATAAAAAATCCATAGGTACATTGTATAATATAAATGTCAATAATATAAAATAACATTTAATTTGTGAAATTATATATTCTCAAAAACTTTAATGTTTTCGAAAATGTGATTTTTAAAAATATAACTCTTAAAAATATTATATTATTATATTTAATTTAATTTATTTTTTTTAAAAAAAAATATTATAATATTATATTTTAATTAATTTATATATTTTTAAAACTCAAATATATATAATTTTAAATAATTATATAATTTTTAATTATTTTTAAATTTTAATCATTAATATAAAATTTAATTATCATAACTTATTTATATCATATGCTCTTGTTTGATACATATATGCATGCGCGCGCAAATATATATATATATATATATATGTTATCGGCCCATAAACCCCCACAAACTGTAACTAGGCCCACGCTCATGTAGCCCAAGAGAGACCTTACTTCCATCTTGTTGTGCGTCCATGGGCAGCAAGGAACAATCCCAATTTGAACAAAGGAAGAGGGGAAGATTGCCGTGGTCTGCGATTCCATGGCAGAGGCTATTGCAGATGATAAGCCTCTCAGAAAAATCGCAGAGTCGTTTAAAGAACTTGCGAACGTTGTGAATTCTCAGAACGGAGATGTTGAGGTTGCTACATTCTCACGAGCTTGTGCTCTCGTCTCGCCTCTCTTTGGTTGCTTGGGCATTGCCTTCAAGTTTGCTGAAATGGATTACGTCGCCAAGGTATTAATTATTTCCAGCTCAACTTATTGTACACCTTGTTTTGGCTTTCTATAAATAACAATTGGAAAATTGACACTGAAAGTTACGATAGTTAACCTTGTTATTCGTATTTCTGATCCCCAATATTATGGGTATCAGGGGTTTCTTCTTAATAAATAGAACAGTTGATGTAACTGTGTTCTTTATTTTTTCTTAATTTATTGTTAAGGAAACACAGAAGATTATGGAAGTTGGAACTGGAAATAAATGGCATTTTTTTTTAAATTATTGTTTTTCTTCGAAGTCTGAGCTCTTTGAGATTAATATAAGTATTGCATATGAGTATTTTAATTTCCTCGTTTGTTTCTCTCATGTTTGGTTCGTTACTTAGCAGGCAAGTAGAGAACATATTCATTTACTTTATATGTTTTGTTTGTGTTCTCTGTGAAGCCTTTTGTTCCTTATATTATATATGCTGTAAATGTGATCAAAAGAGAAAAACGAAAGTTTTTGGACTGAGGGATGGAGTATTCATGCTTAGTTTTGGACAACTGAAATATTGGGTGTGAAAATTGAAAACCCGAGCCTTCATTACCATTTGATATCTTGATTTTGGT
>JANHAO010012791.1:0-16198 GCA_026873985.1 Saraca asoca | reverse complement strand
CATGTGGCCAGATGTCCGAAAAATAGAGGAAACTCTGCCGAATTTTCGGTAGAATTAATATAATAATATGAATTGGTTAATGGAACTCATGTGCATTGTGTGTTATGTCATGTGTATGTTAAGGCTTGTAGGGGGTTTCCTGAAGGAAAGAGGTTTCTGATGGTGACCTTCTACGCCGGTCACGGGCCCGGGATTTGGGTAGTGACAGCAACAATTAAAATATCTCATCGAAGGTACATAAATAGTATCTTTTAATTCTAAAACATAACCAGTAGATAAAAATAAAGAAACAACTCTTATGTACTCTACTTGCACTCTATCTTCATTCCCTAGTCTAATCACTAGTTCTCTATCACTTAGTTTCCTCAAATTTCTCAATACTTGTAAACAATATGTTACATGAATGGTTACACCAATATCCAACCATTAAGTATTCAATAGAACATCAATAGTATTAGATTCAAAACATACTAAAGCTAGAGGATTATCTTTCTTTTTCTTCTTGAGCCATTTCTTCATTTTTTAAGCTCTTTTGTGTCTATACTTCTTGTAGAACTTACATGATCCCTTGAACAAGGACTTATTGGGTTTGTAACATTGCTCATGCATCTCATTTTTCTTCCTTTCATAATTTGACTTTGTCCTATTGTCATTTTGAAGTGGTTTATTTCCTTGTCTAGAACCTAAACTAAGAGAAAAATGATTGACAACTTGAATCTTCCTTTTCTTCATATCTTCCTCAGCTTAACTAATGATGGATATCATCTCATTGATAGTCAATTAACCCTTTTAGGTATTGTAAGAGGTTTTCTAAACATCAAACTAAGATGAAAGAGATTTTAAAGCATGCCAGATTAAAAAACTATCTCCCAAGTCAACATTCATATCTTTCAGCTAGTTGTGATAATCTACTAGTTTCATAATGTGCTATCGAACTTTGTTGACCTTATTATAGCAATCTTCTCAAGTAAAGAGAGGTAGCAATCATTTTTAGCCTTGTCAAACTTGACATATTTTCAGCAATAGAATCCATGAAAGCCTTGGCTCTTTGTAAGTCAACAACACTTTGTTTGATAGTCTTATCCATAGTATATTTCATCATCATCAAACAAACCCTATTTGAAAGTGTCCATTTTTCATGTTAAGCCCTTTGAGTAGTAGTAGAATCATCATCAATCATAGGTTCTTCCTCTTTCAAAGCTAGATCAAGATTGACAATTGCCAAATACAATTTCAAAGATTCAATCTAGTCTTTGTGATTGGTCTCATTCAATGTTTTCATAGAGGTCAATTGCATAGGTAAAGAACCAAAAGAAAAATTATTTATGAAATTAATCATAATACTAATAGCACATGTATGACATTAATCATATTATATTTTCCACATAAAATACTAGCTATGAAATTGCAAACATACTACACCATGAAACCCAACACCAATAGGACATTTAGGGCTTCATAATATAATTCAAGAATTCAACATTACATTCTTAAAACCTAACTCCAATAGGGCATTCAAAATTTTAAGAATATAACATATAATTCTAGCACTCATATTATCATTGACAAATTATGTTAAAAATATTACACCGATAGAGTATACATATTACTAACAAAGCACTCTACTTGATGCAATCAAAATTTTTATTTTAACAAAATTTTATACAACTAATTCCACGATAGGTGAGTACATAATCACAGAAAATTTCATGGCTTAACATTAGTAATATAATTCCTACATAATCATGATTTTATGCATACTAACATACAAAATCCAAATAATAACCTAATAGTATCACAAAATTACTGAAAAATTATAAAATGTAGTGCAACGTGTGGGAATCATATAGTAAAATTTTCATACCCAAATAACATCAAGTTGGCACTCAAATAAATTGAACAAAAAATAATTAAAATAATTTTATTTCTAGAAAAATTTGAAAAAATATGCATAAAAATCACTTCAGAAAGTGGAGGCTAACAATGTAATCAGATGATGGCATGTGGGCAAGACACGAAATACGTTTGATTTTTCTTCCTCACCCAACACCTTGCATTTTGGGTCTTCTGGACCCATTTTAACCCATATTCAACACATAGAGAAATTCTCAAAATTTCATTATCCTTTTGCAAAATTTTTCCATGAGTTTCATTACCCACATAATTCTAAGGAAAATCCCTCTATCAATATCAAAAAACTAGTACAATTTTGTACAATTTTTAACTAAGAAAAAATTGCAAACTTAAAGGTTGTCGAAATGAAAATTGTTAAAATTAATGCTACTATAATTCAAATTTTTAGAAATTGATTGAGGGCTTTTACTTGTCCAATAATTCTAGTAATTAAATGGTAATCAATTTGAATAAATACCCTACAATTAGATTGAATTTTGACAAAAATTTGCTGCCCAAATAGCTTTACAACAAGATTTCAAAATTTCAGTTTTTTTAAATAGTATTTACTTAAATTGATTTGTGTCTTTTACACATTACAAGTTCTTGAGATGCAATCATAAATTAATTTAAAAAATATCCCTTCAAATTATTCAAATTTGTGAATTGAATTTTCTGGAAAACTTAAATTAAACCAATTCATGATTTCATCTGAAGAAAATTTAGAAGATTTTGTAGTCAATTTAGCAATACATCGAATTAGAAAAGGTAAATAAATTTCATGTAATAAATCCACAATATTTTTCATCTTAAATTATGGATTGTTATATGCATTCTTCGGTTATGCAAAATGGGTTGACAAAGGCCCGGCAACAGACCAAGTTTGAATGAGAAAAGAACCAAGCTTGCTAAACCATTGTCCACGTGGACATAGAATAAGACAGAAGTCCCAGCTCACTAAGGAAAAAGATCTAGCTCACATAGTCGACAACTTGCTATACATGAGCTTGCATTGCCAAAGGCAAGCTCGTGAAGATTGTCTTCGTTGACCAAAGGCCAGTAACGATCGAGAGTCCCATCTCGCGAACATTGCACCTCGTTCAGCAAAGAGCTCATTGAGGTAAGTCAAGAGGTAGCAATCCTCTTAGACTTAGTGCATGGCACCAGCCTATAAGAAGCTGCACCATCGGCCTACCACAGATAGCATTCCACCAAAGTCAGCCGGCAGTCTGCAGAAGCCAATTTGTAGAAACTGCACTTGTCATTTACATTTATTATTTGATGTAACAGAAATATAAACTATGTAATTATACTTGTAACCTCCTTTCTTCTATAAATGAGGGGAAGGAGCTCTCTATAGGTAGAAAAACCTAAAACACTGTACCAAAACTCTGCTAAATTTTCTCCATAAGTAATACAACACTATCGTGGACATAGGGGCTGGTACCGTCCGGCTTTGGCCGAACCATGTTAAAAGCCCTACCATATTCTTCTTGTTCTTCGTCTGTTTTCTATTATTTGTTGTATTCATTAACATTCGTACAATCGGATTACAATTTGGGTCCGCAAGAGCCCCTTTGGTTAGCTGGATTCGTTAGAACCAAATCCACCATCAATCATCAAGTATTTTAATCACATAAAATTTCAAAACAAATTTTGCACAAATTTGAACCTTTCAACATAAAAAAAATGGCTCTTATGCTAATTGTGAGAAATTGGAAAAATAATATATAATCAATTAACTTGATATATTACATCATGTTATAAAGCATCAAATTTATACAAATAAATTTTATCATCAAATTGTAACTTAACTTGGTGTTGATTGAGAATCTACAATCACAGGAACTCTTAATCAGATATATTCCTCACAAGTTTTAGCAAAGAAAAGGGAGAAAATAATTCTAAAGTCTCAATGGGACAATCGTAACTCTTATTAGGATGTGAATAGGGACCATCTACCTTGTTAAAATCCCGTTGAGCAAAATAATTCATTATTATAGGCCCGATTACAAGGTTTACGTTGGTAATGTCTACTAATAGTCTAGATGTTATTATATGTCCAATAGTGTAATCAGTTATTAATTTGTCTAATTTATTTAATTGTTATAATATTTATTTAATCTAATACAATATATAATTAAATTATGGTAATCTAACAAAACTCTAACTATAGTATGATACACCCACATTAAACTAGGAAGCAGCAATTCAACCATAACATGGTTGATGAAGCCTGCCACGTTATGTAAGTGATTAGATCACTTTAGTTCTTGGGCATTTAGTAAGAGACCAAAGGTAACTAGATTTTGTGACACACTAGCCGTCACATCCCGTTTTAAGAGGCAATTTGACTTGCACGCAAATTTGATAAAGCATACAGCCTCCGTCATATAGTAAATACATCTAGGAGAAATATTTATATATTTTAATTATAATATTTGTTTGTAATTTTGTCTAATTAGAATAAGGTAATTATCAATTTTATTATTTATATGTCAGTTTTATAGATTTAAATATATTAAAAATTATACTTTTCAATTTTTAAGATACTAAAAAATATAATTTCATTCTTCTTATTGAATATGAATAAAAATACATTTTATTTGAAATATATAAGTATCTCCTATGCAATGAGCTAATTGACAAATAAGCCGCACTTCAAGGCTGCCCTTGGCGTCTAGCACGCAAATGAAGTTGGAAATGTAAATTTGAGGTCAATGGTGTGCATTTCGTTTTAGGGGCGGAGTCGGATGAACGTGCAGGTCTATACTGACATGTATTTATACTATTTTTGATGCAATTACACTCCCGGCATAATTACATTTATATTTTTTTATTTATATAAAAGTTAGATTACTTTTTTTTATAGTTTTATTTAATTTTTAATTAGATTTTTATAATTTAGAAGTTTTAAATTAAATTTATATGTTTATTTTTTATTTCTAATTAAATACTTCTTATTATTTTTCTAATGGATTTTGTCAGCAATTGACATATGTTGATAACACTCTTTTAATATTATTTAATGATTATTGATATATAACTTTCATATAATTTTTATTTGTATTTAAATAACGAATAACTTAGAAAAAATTAAGATATTTTATAAAATTATTTAATTTTCAAATGGATATAATGAGTCACTTGACTCTCACTCCATAAATTGCTAATAGATCCTTGTTTTTATGGATTAATTACTAATAAAATCTAATAAAAAAATCGTAAGAAGTATCCAATTATTAATGAAAAATAAATATAAGGATCTAATTTAAAACTTTTAAATTATAAAGATCTAAATAAAAATTAATTGAAATTATAGTGAGTAAAAGAGTAATTTGACCTTTTACAAATACATATTTATCTTTTTTATTTTTCTACGGAGAGCTGAGTAAAGGTTTAAATTAGGCTAAATTAATTTATAACTCCTTGTAGTTTTCCTCTTTTTTTTCAGGTGGCTACCTGTAGTTTAAAAATTTAGAGTTAGATACTTGTAAGTTTCTATTGGAAATCTATTGTCAAATTTTCATTCAATTCCATTGATTTTTTGCTAATTGGATTTTCCCCCTTTTTCCTTTGTTATATGTGGAATTCAAATCATTCTTAATGAGCTGGTGAATGGCTCGAGTGTGGCAAGGATTTAGCTTACAGGATGCTCAAGGCTCTAAATCTCCAAACCCCATCGCTAACGACCTCCTCTGCTCAAACTCATCCCAATAAGAACGAGCTCAACCTCATCACTTCGAAGACAGCCGCTCCCCTAAATCGAAGGATTTGGCCAGTGAGGTGCGGCCAGCAGCCTGAGAGTTCGCTAAGCAGAAGACCAGCACATGTGTTACCCAGCAGACACACGAGGCCCACTTGCAGAAGGTAATCTGCAGAAGTTGACTTACAGCATTTAGTCTATCCATCCTGTCTTGTACATTAAATACTTGATGTAATAGATTTGTTGCATGTGAAATTACAATTGTAACCTCCTCTCCTTTGTAAATACAAGGAAAGAGATGAACATGAAGAGAGACTGAGGCTGATATACTGAAACTCTATAAAAATATCTTCAGACCAATACATAACCGTGGACGTAGGGTCTGATTTTATCCAGATTTGACTAAATCACGTTAAAAAGCTTTGTACCTTTTGCCGCTCTTCCCCTTTTTCTCGCCTTCTTCGTTCATTTTACCGCCTTAGAACCAGATCACAGTTTGAGATCCTGAAAGAATCCTTCGTTAGCTGGAGTTTGGTCCAAAATCAAAATCCACCGTCAACATCCTTCAAATAATTTTAGGCTAATTTTATTAATACGGAAGGGTTGACTTTTGTTTCTTTAAAGTTTATTTCTTTTTTTTTCTTTGTCTTTTGTAATAAAGCACGTGCTAGATTGTTGCGACTAGAGAATTCAACAAAAAATACATTGGGATCAATCATTAGACAACTCTTATGTTATGTAGGACTTTAATTTGTCACATTAGCAAAAAATTAACAGAGTTTAATGGAAAATTAATAGTAATTAGAAATTAACAAAAATTACAGATATCCAATTACAAATTTATAAAGTATAGGTAGCCATTTAGAAAAAGAATAAAACTATAGGGATATGTAGATTAATTTAACCTTTAAATTAAAATACATGAATAAGTAGGGAGGTGATGTATACTTTTAAAATTAAAATGAAAAGGTGAAAGTGTAATTATACTAAATCTCAAGAGATGTGATTTCTACTTAAAAATTTTATCAGAAAATCAATATAGCATAAGGAATTTTTCATATTAAAAAAATTAAAATTCTAGTAAATAAATTTTATGACAAATAATTTCTATAATGGTGTTTTGAGAAAGAAGAAAGAAAGGAGGAGTTTTTTGTTTTATAAATTATCTCATGAGCAGCCCAATCACCTTGTTGAGCTCCTTTGCCTCGCGTTAAAAGCAAAAAAGAAGGTATACTTTTAAAAAAAGTCATTCAAGTTGGTGGGATTGGCTTCTTCCTAGTACAAGCACGAGGGCATAGTCAAGTAGAACCGATGGTCATGTAACTTGCTTGACACATCCTTACTTTTAACTTTATTAGTGTTAGTAGGTAGGGCGAACTAGTAAATTTCCCTTAGGTTGTTAATGTAATTACTTGTAGTTTTGTTTTAATTGAGTTGCTAGCTAGAAAGAATACATATATATATATATATATAATTTAGGAGAAAGAATCAATGTTTAGTAGTACACTTAGTTTACTAGGTTCTACCACTTCAAGTCCCAATCTTTGGTATGTCCTTTAGTTAGCTGGGCATACCATTCTAATGCTCTTGAAAGAGACTTATTGCCATATGATATGTTGTTATATGCTTAACACATGTACCTTTGACTCTATTTTCTAGATTGATCTTTAGCTGAAAGACCCGATCCTTTCCACTATTTCGAAACAAATGACTATCTTGTGATTAGCTGTCACATTTAGTCAAATGGCACATTTGCAAAGTGTGAAATTGGCCTATCTTTTCCATTTCTCTTTTGGTAGAAAGGTTTAAAGAATAATAAGTTGCATATGAGAAGAAGGGTTCATAGATAGAAGTGCCCGAAAGAAGGTCCTCTCTTTGTATTCTATAGAAACTAGAAATTATGCAAGAGAAGAAAGAGCAAGTCAAGTCAAATAGTATGCCCAGTTCACCAAGTTCTACCATTTCAAGTTCCAATCCATAGTAAAGGTTTGATCCAAAATGCTATATGCTTAATGCAAGTTGAACGAAGTGCTTTTAGACAAGTCTTTGATATTTCATAAGTAACTTAGTGTTGCACTTGTTTGTCTAGGAAGAAGAAAATGAAATAGGAACATTCGTGCTAGTTATGTGAAATGGGGAGTCATGGTGGGTCTGTTTATGATTTTTCACTCTTTATCTCAAAATATGAGGTTCTGTCATTTTCTATTTGTGCTCCTAATCATCTTTTTATTTCTGGCCTTGTCATATTCTTTATTGTGGTTCTTGGATATAGAGATATATTTGGACATTGTATGGATAAAAATAAAATGGATCATTTAATAAAAATGTTCCCAGTTACTCTTTAGTGGCTCGAATGGGGTGCAGAAGGTCTCCTTATGAACTTCTTTATTATCTTCATAGGTGAATCGATTCACAAATCGATTAATTAGTTGGTAATCACTCCAAATCGATTCACGACTTAAAAATTAGTTATTTTTCAAAAGTTGGTTATCATATCTATAAATAGCCTTCAAGTCTCATTTCAACACAAGAGTTTCATACCAGTTTCTCATAACTTCAAGTGCAAAAGCAGATAGAAAAATCGGACCTTCAATGGATCTATTCTACCTCTTCAAACTTCAATTGATTAATGATCTTGGATCAATTCTGTGAAGATCACACTCTATATAAATGAGATATTCATCTCAATTGTGGTATTGTATTCTCTTACCATATTCTTGATTTAATTTTGTGATTTCTATGTTGATAGAAATCAGAGATATAAAGGAAGAGGTTGATCTTCCCTTACATCTTCTTCAGTTGTAAAGTTGATTACAATTAGTTGAAGGTCTACAGTCATTTGTATCTATAGGTTAGCAAGAGCCTAGTCAAAATCTTATGTAAAATCTTGTGTACAGGAGCTCCGTTAATTCTTGTGTTTTTGGTAATAAAAAGTGACATCCAATTGAGGATTGTCCAATGAATGTAGATTTCAATTGCGATTTTAGTTGAAGTCGAATGACTTTAAAAATCTTGTGTTCTTGATTATTCTTTCTACATTCTATCTTTTTGCACTTTCTATTTTGCTATTCTGCTACAATTCTAATTTTATTGCATTTCTAATTTTAACAACAATTTTACCTAATTGATCAATTTGTTGATAAACTCTGAATTGCATCTAATCAGTGACTTCAATTCAATCTTGATTATCTAATAGAGTTTCTTCAATAAATCTTGTAAAAAAAAATCCAATCTCTAAATCTAAAAGAGTATATATTTTTCAATAAGTGCAAGATCATTTTAATTTTAATTTTTAGGACCAATAGTTGGTATCAGAGCTTTAGCTCTTGATACTCTTTTATTTTCAAAAAGAGATCATGGATTCTAGTTTCACATTGTTGCTTGAATGTCCTCCCTTCAACATGCCCCTGGCTCTAATAGATATCACTATACTTATCGGAGGCAGAAAATTAGAGACTTTATTGAAGCCATTGATATAGATATGTGGGAAATTGTTGACGATGGATATGATCCACCATAAACCTTGATTAATGGGATAACCTAAGTCTTTATGGACTGAGGAAGAAAGGAAGAAACACCTCCTTGCCTCCAAAGTCAAGTGGATTATCTCTAACTCCCTTTCCCCTAATGAATATGAAAGGATTTCTAACTACACTACTGCTAAACAAATTTGGGACACTTTAGAAGTAGCACATGTAGGCATAACTTAGGTTAAAGTATCTAAGTTGCTTGCTTTAGTCTCACATTATGAAATGTACAAAATAAAAAAAGGTGAATCCATTAAGGATCTCATTCAAAGATTCACTGCTTTAACTAACCATTTTATGCTTCTCAGAAGAACATTTGATAATGCAGATTTAATGCACAAAATTTTGAGGTCTCTTACAGAAGAATGGCAACCTAAGGTGACTGCCATCAAGGAATCACTCAAAATAGGACTGCTAACCATTCAGGAGCTCTATGAAAATTTAGAAGAGCATGAGTTAGAGCTGAAGAGATATAAAAAGAATGGTGATGACAAAAAGAAGAGAACCTTGGCATTAAGGCTACAAAATCATTTGAAACTGTTGATAAAGAATCAGATAGTGATGAAGAGGTAGATGAAAAAGACCAAGTGGCACTTTTAAGTAAAAAGTTACAAAAACTGCTAAAAGAAAAGAGGAACAAAGAAAAAAGGAAACCTATTCCACAAAGAAGCAATCAGAATAAGAATGAACAAGAGAGTTCCTCATACACTTCCACATGCTTTGAATGCAAATTAAGACTGGATTACCTTGTATTCTTGAAAAGATAGCTTGGGAATGAGAGAAAGAAAAGAAAGCCATCCTTCAAGAAAGGTAGCCTAGTAATTTGGGATGATGAACAAGCTAATTCTGGAGAAGAAGAAATAGAGGAAGAAACACTCCTTTGCCTTATGGCTAAAGCTAATGAAGAAAATGAGGTATTTAGAAAAAAATGCTTCTTTAACTCTGGGGATGAGCTTAATTCTAATGATGAGTATAATTCTAATGGTTATGAGACTAACACTACTAATGATGATGAAACTAATGATCTATATGAAGAGTTGTATGATGTTTTGACAAAGGCTAAGAAAGATTTAAAACATGCTAGAGTAGAAAAAAAAGCCTTACTTGAGAAAATTAAGCTAATTGAAAAAGAAAACCATGATTTAAACCTTTTGGCTAAAAAAGTGTTGAATGAAAGTAGAGTTTATGATCAATGTGAAATCTAGAAATCTAAAATAGACATATTCACCAAAGCTTTACAAGGATTTAAAAATAGCAAAATGCAAATGAATGATATGCTGTAGAATCAAACTAGTTTTCAAAATAAAATTGGTTTAGGATACATATAGAAAAATAAGAGGAGATCAAAGAAAAGATCTTAAACTGTTAAGTTAAATAGAAAATTCAGTCATATGACTTATTTTTACTGTAATCAAAAGGGACATCATATTAAACATTGTTCTTATAGAAATGGAACATATATGCTAAAACCTAATGAAAAATTAGTTTGGTTATCCAAAATACTTACCTCTATAAAAAATGTTACTATGCCTGTTAACAAATCTAGGCCCAAGATTTACTAGGTACCACAAATGCAAGTATAATTTCTGATTTGTAGGTTTGTGGGAGATAAAAAAGTAATTTATAGTTCTTGGATAGAAGCTATTCATGCCACATGACCATAAACAAGGACAAATTTATCTCTCTCACACCGATTACAAGAGATAAAGTAACATTTGGAGATAATGCTAAAGGAAAGGTGAAAGGTATTGGTAAGGTTAGTAAACTACCAAATAGTTACATTGATGATGTCTTGTTTGTAGAAGGTCTTAGGCATAACTTGTTGAGTATTAGTTATTTTTGTGACAAGGGAAACCAAGTAATCTTCAGTTCAAATAAATGCTTAGTCATAAATGACAATGACAAATAGGTAAAGCTTGTAAGTAGTAGAATTAACAACATTTACATGATAAATATGGATTTAGAATTAAATTTGAACTCCTCATGTTTGGTCAATTTTAATGAGAATTCATGGATTTGGCATAAAAGACTTGCACACACAAGCATGGATCTCATTGGAAAACTTTCTAAGAAAGATCTAGTGGTGGGATTGGCAAATTAAATTACATCAAAGACAATTTGTGATGCACACTAGAAAGAGAAACAAGTAAAATCTTCTTTTAAGTCAAAAAATATTGTTTCAACTTCAAAACCTTTGGATCTACTGCACATGGATCTGATTAGTCTATCTAGAATCAGAAGTCATAGAAGAAACTTTTGTCTTAGTGATTGTAGATGACTACTAAAGATTTACATGGACCTTATTTTTATCTCATAAAAATCACGCATTTGAAGCCTTCAAAAATCTAGCAAATGTGATTCAAAATCAAAAAGGGTACTCTATCATAAGTATAAGAAGTGACCATAGAAGTGAATTTGAAAACAGAGATTTTACTAGTTTTTGTGATATAAATGCTATAAACCATAACTTCTTAGCTCCTAGAAACCCTCAACAAAATGGTGTAGTTAAGAGAAAAAAGATATGCTTAGAAGAGATGGCTAGAACCATTTTAAATGAAAGACCCATTCCTAACTCTTTTTGGGCTGATGCAGCAAATATTGCATGCTATGTAATGAATAGAGTTCTAATCAAACCTATTTTAAATAAAACCCCATATGAACTCTATTATGGAAGGAAACCAAATGTATCTCACTTGCATGTCTTTAGATGTAAATATTTTGTTCACAACAATGACAAAAATAATTTAGACAAGTTTGATGCTAAATCTGAGGAAGCCATATTCATTAGTTATTCTTCATTTAGCAAAGCTTTTCGTATTTATAACAAAAGGACTTTAAAGACTGAAGAATCCATTCATGTTATCTTTGATAAGTCTACCCTGAGTGCTGACAGGTTTAGAGAAGAGGATAATCAAGAAAATCCATTATTCTTTGACTCAAATTTAAAATAGCAAAAAGATGAATCAAAGACAACAAATGCATATTAGAAAGAGGAATATGATATTGTTGTATTGGACATCTTAGAACCTTGCACACCAAACAATGGAAATTTATGTAAAGCTATCCAAGAAATCAAATCATTGGAGAAACTACACAAAGGGTAACACATAGCAATTTAAGAAACATATGTAATCACTTACCATTTGTATCTCAATTTGGACCTAAAAACATATAAGAAGCCTTAATAGATGATAATTGGGTTATGGAAATGCATGTAGAGTTAAATTAGTTTAAAAGAAATGAAGTTTGGACTCTTGTGCCAAAACCAAATGATCACACCATTACAAATACATGCTGGGCTTATAGGAACAAATTAGATGAAAATGGAGTGATTGTAAGAAATAAAGCACGTTTAGTTGCAAAAGGTTATAATAAAGAGGAAGGCATTGATCATGATGAAAATTTTGTACCAGTTGCTAGATTAGAAGCCATAAGGATGTTATTAGCATATTATTATTCAAGAAATTTTAAACTTTATCAAATGAATGTGAAAAGTACATTTTTGAATGGTTATATATTGGAAGAAGTGTATGTTCAACAACCCCCTGGTTTTAAAGATCACCTTTATCCAAACCATGTCTACAAACTTCAAAATGCCTTATATGGTCTTAAACAAGCTCCTAGAGCTTGGTATGAAGGATTCAGTAAATTTTTTATTCAAAAAGGCTTTAGGAGAGCTAAAGTAGACACTACACTTTTCAAGAAAGAAAAAGGAAAAGATATTTTACTTGTTCAACTATATGCTGATGATATGATCTTTGGCTTCACTAATGATTCCTTGTGTAGAGAATTTTCCAAGTTAATGCAAAGTGAGTTGGAAATGTCAATGATAGGAGAATAAACTTTTTTTCTTGGACTACAAATCAAGCAATGTACCAATGGCACATTCTTAAGCCAGAACAAATATATAGTGGAATTACTTAAAAGGTTTAAGTTTGATAACTGCAAACCAATTGGTACTCCCATGAGTCCATCATTGAAATTGGATTTTAATGTAAATGGTAAGAATGTTGACCCTACTTTGTTCAATGGAATGATAAGAAGCTTACTATATTTGACAACATGTAGACCAAATATAATGTTGAGTGTCATCTTTGTGCAGGATATCAAACAAAAGCTAAAGAATCAAATCTTTTAGCAATCAAAAGAATTTTTTAATATCTTGTAGGGACTAAACACTTGGGATTATGGTGTCCTAAATCTAACACTTGTAGTCTTATAGGTATTTAGATGCAGATTATGTAGGCAGTAGGACTGATAGAAAGAGCACTAGTTAAGCATGCCAATTTATTGGTCACTCTCTAGTCTCTTGGTCCTATAAAAAGCAAAATGGTTTTGCACTTTCAACTATAGAAGTACAATACATTGCCTCTAGGTGTTGTTGTACTCAAATTCTTTGGATGAAGCAATAGTTATCAAACTATGACTTGGAATTTGACAAAATTCCCATAGTGTTTGACAACACTAGTGTTACCAATCTAACTAAGAATCCTATCATGCATTCTAAAACAAAACATATTCAAATTAGACACCATTTCATTAGAGATTAAGGTCAAAGAAGTGATATCTTTATTGAATTTATACAAACTAAATTTCAACTAGCTGATTTTTTACAAAACCATTGGATGAAAAATGATTTATGTCTATTCGACGAGAATTAAGAATGTTAGACCCCTTAGAGAATTATCTCAAATGACTAACCTATAATATCTTTAATGTTTTTAAGTTTGTGTATGTTTACATTTAATTATTTTATATCTTGCAAATTCTAACTTAGGCATATGAGTTTTTCCTAAGTTTATTTTACAGGTACATAATATGAAATTTGAGGTAAAAATTGTGTTAAAGTTGATTGTTACTGATAAATATATCATATATTGAGAGTTTTGGAACAAAACTACATGAAAATTGAGTTTAGGATTCCCTGAATTGAGTCTTGAATTAATTCAAACTTTTCTAGGTTTTATGTGAGTTTTTGAATCAATTTACAACTCAGAATTTTACACTTTGAATCAATTCATGAATTGATTCACAAAATTTTCAATCTTTTGGGAAGATTTCAAAGCTTTGAAAATTTCTTATCAAACTAAATAAATCAATTCTCAAAATGATTTAGTCCTATCTAAATCAATTCTTAAATCAATTCGATCCTACCCAAATTGATTCATCAGATTTTCAAACTTTTAGCAAGTGTTCCAAAAGTTCTAAAAACTATTATTTAACTCCCCAAATCGATTCTAGAATTGATTTAAAACATGATATATGCAAAAATAAATTGATTCATAAAATTAGGAAGAATCACTACTTTAAGAAGAGATTAGTATCAAAATGGAGGTAAAAACAATTTTGTATAGCTTGGATTTTAAACTTTGTTATTTCATTTTGATGAGGCACTATTGCTTTTTGATGTACCAAAAGGGGGAGAATAATAAGATTTTAGATAAGATGTCAAAGGGAGAATAAAACTTAAAGAGGAGTCACTACAAGAATTTCAGGAAATTCCAACGGACAAAATTCATTGGAATTTCACCAAATTCCATTGGAATTGGCCATTCCAATGGAAATTCCAATGGATATTAGTCTGTTGGAATACTGCTCGTTGGAATGGCCAATTCTAACATCTCATTTCAACGGATTACTCACTCCGATAGAAATTCCAATGGACAACATCCATTGGAATATCCATTCATAAAATTTATCTAATGATGGATTATGTTTTTTTTGTTTTATTTATTTTTATCCACTTCAAGGGATATTCCAACAGGTAAGTCCATTGGAATCATATTCCCATGGATTCCGTTCATTGAAATATGAAATTATTTTATTTTTTTTATTTTTTAATAGTTTGAAAAATGTTTCAATAGGTCAGTGTCCATTAGAAGTTTCGTTGGAAATAAAAAAAAATTCCAATCACTTTTTTGTTTTATATACTACCCAATTCAACAAAACAGTACAAGGAATAAAAAAAATCACAGTAAACAATAAGTAATATCCAATGAGAGAAAATCCATATAATAAATAATATAAAAAAATCTAAATATAATAATGTCAACAGTAATAATAAGTAATATCCAATATGAAAGAAAATCCTAAATGTAATAATGTAAAAGATCTAAATCACTCATCCTCTAAGGCATTGTGAGTGTCATTTGCCAACTGCTCCTTATCCTTATCAATGGTAGGGGCTGGAACCGAGTGAGTCTAAGAGAAATGTAGGGGTACGGAAGCAAGCTAGCCAATGATGGAACTGAATTGCTGCTCAAGTATAGTCAACTCACTCATGACAAGAGAGACGACCTGCTGAGACTCTGACACCTGGGTCTTTAGCTGTCTGATATGATCCTACAGTTGAAGGTTAATCGAAGATTCATGTTAGGTGACAGATGTCTATGACCTAGACGCGGACCTAGGATCTGAGGATGCATAGTGGGCCACCTTTGATCCAAAACCAAATGCCTTGCCTTTCTTATTTTTCCCACTAGTAGCCTGGAAAAATAAGAGGGACTCATCCATAGATGACCCTTTTGAGGCTGACTGGGATTGCTCCAGTAATCTCTCAAAAAAAGCCTGCATATGATTTTTAAAGTAGAAAAAAATTAACAAAGTTTATTTTCAAACAAAAAGAATCAAATTAAATTGTAATAAGAATATAATTATTTATGTTTTAATTAGAAAAACTTACATAAGTCTGTGTAGCCCTCTCGGTTGACCACTGGTTCATCTCCTAGTTGTAGTTACTTGGGGTCATTGTTCCACCTATCTCTCAAAGCCTAAAGAACATTCGCAGACAACCACGTCCCCTTAGATTTTTGTCTGAACTTACTCCAACATCTGCTACTTTGTATCCACATGGCAACAATTTCAAACATGCAACAACCTTTACACACAAAAATATGTCAATCTCACACAAGGTTAGAAATCATATAGCTTTGTCAATTAGAATTAGGCATCCATGGTTCTTATCAAGTGACCATATGTCAAATTTACAACCATAAGGTATAATTTAATTAATCCTAATTAGTGCATCTATATATTCATTTGATGTGGACATACTTAGAATTGATATTACGAA
>JANHAO010012790.1:0-16177 GCA_026873985.1 Saraca asoca | reverse complement strand
AAGTTGGTGAGCCTAACAAGCCTTCATTGTTGACAAAGTTTAAGTTGGTGAGCCTAACTTTGACATAAGCCACCATTTTCAACAAGAAAATGGTAAATGAGGAGGATTAGTTTCATGTCTGTTGGTTGGTGCTGGAAAAAGCTAAAATACCCATAATTTTTGTACTTCATTTTATGGATAAAAATAGTGAGAAGGGGAGATTTCCTTAATCCTTCCAAATGAAAATCATATTTTTTAATTATTATTTGTGTTATTGAGCAATGTAATTATACCCTCCATGATTTAAAATTAATGTTTCACGTTAAATTATTGTAAATTGTTATTTTCTTTGATTACTTGCTTTTGTGTATTTATTGATACTTTGAATATCTGTTGATTCTTATGAAACATCGACACTTCATATAGCAATCGTGTTTATGTGTCGATATCTGTATTTTTTCGTATTCATATTTTTCTGTATCCGCATATTAAAAATATTGTATCCGTGCATTAAAAATATCATGTCCCGTGTCCCAGCTATTCTATTTATTCATTGAAGCTTCAAAAATCACAATCCTTGAAGCTCCAATTACAACAAATTTCTTCACCCCACCGTGGAGGATGATCGAAAAAGACGCTCCCTTCTATCTTATTGATTATTTCTTCTTGTCATTTATTTTTTTATTTGTGGAAAAATGATGAATTATGATAGAACTGGATTTCATTCTTAAATAATTAAGAGTTGAATGAAGTTATTTGATATACACATACTTGCATCATTAGTAATTTACATGAAAAATTAATAGAAGGGGTTAAATTGTGTCAAATATAAAATTTACACAAATCTTATTTTAGCCTTTTAATAATTTTATTTATATCAAATTTATTTTTCATAGATATCTTATATCAATTTCGTCTCTTATAGATAATAAATTGATTAATTTAATCATTGCATTAGTATTTTGATTGGTGGATAGATAAAAAGACTAAAATATAAATAAATCAAAAGTGAGGGATCAAATATATACTTTGCATTTATGAAAAATTAAAATATATATTTAATTTTTTAGATGAATTCACCTATCATAAATAAAAAGAAAAATTAAAAGTAAATTAATTTATAATAACTTAAATATTGATTTCCAATAAAATTTAAACATACATTTTTATTTATATATTAGCCTACAAATAAAACTTTTGAGTTTGTGATAAGTCATTAAAAAATTACAAATATATACATAAATATTTTTATTTATAAATATATTTTGGGATTTAACATTTAAATTATTATAAATTGGTTTACTTTTAGTTTTTCCCTTTGTTGTATATACAACATAGGATGAGAGTTTAAAATTATAATTTTTGTGGATATTTTTTTTCAAGTAATTCAACTTTTTGTTCAAGAGGGTTTCAAAAAATAAAAAAAAAAGCTCAAAAGATGTAACATTTTCAATTTTATCTCATAATAATTTAACTAATAATAATAATTAACAAAAAACCCTAATTTTTCCTAATTGAATTTGCCTTGTAATCATTTAATTAAGAGTATTGTTACCTTTGATTTTCGCAAATTGAATTTGCTTTGTAGTCTTGTAACTGAGGATTTTGTTACTTTATTTTTTTTCTTTTTGTTTTAAATCTTTTACAAATGCAAGTTATATTAATTTGATCCCTTATAAATTTTTATCATTAATTTCATTCCTTACATATTATTTATTTTTTTATTTTTCATTTTTATATCTATTTAATCGTTAACCTATTAACAGAAATACTGCAAATTTGAGCTGAGGTTCTAAAAAGCCCAAATTTCATTAGAAAAATCAAAATAGTACTATTTGCCTCTGCTGTACTACTATTGCCTCAGCGTTACTCAGCTGCTGCCTCACAAGTCACACACACAAAGACAGACTCATAATAAAGCGCATGCTACGGAGAAGCTCTCATTAATCCCTTCTTGCAAAGTCCTAACCTTCTTCTGCCAAATTGCAGAGACCCATTTATCGAAAAGACAAACCAAACTCCACCCACCATCTGGGTCACTTTTTTTCTTCCCTTTCGCTTTTAAGTTCTTCCTTTTTTCCAGATTTGAGCCATTATAGTTCTGGATCTCCCTCGGGTAAGTCTTTTGTTTGTCTTCTTCGGATTCGGCTGTTGTACTAGATTTATACTCTGCTTGGCGCCATAGATCGGATCACACTGTGCATTGTTGTCGGTGCAATCTGTAAACTTTGACCAATGTTTTCTGAATCTGGTTTTTTTGAATTTCTGTCGTTTTTTTTGCACTCGTAGTTGATTTGCTTGTCTTCTGTGAGCGTCGTTTGCTTAAGCAAATTCGATTTTATGTTGAATCCCTTGTTTTTTCTATTCGTAGCAGGTTTCTGTGTTCTAGCTGATGTCTGAATCACTGCAGCAATTGCAATTTGCTTCAGAAGATGAATCCTAGTTGGTTTTAACAATTACGGGGAGATTGCAATTTCGGATTTCGAGTGTGATAGAGTTATCTCATAGGATGTTATAAACCTCAGAAGTTTTTGCAGATTTGGGATCATTTTGTGAAATCAAAGCAAAGACAAAATGATCAGCAAATCGCTTTTCCTCACTTATTTCTACTTGTTAATCTATATCTCACTTTCTTCTGGGGTCATACTGTACAACAAGGTAGGGATCCAATTGCTTGGTTTTCACTTCATTGTGCTTCTTCGCCATAGTGTTTATGCTGAAGCATGACGGGGCTTTTTTTTTTCTTTCTGTGGCAGTGGGTTCTCTCTCCAAAATACTTTAATTTTCCGTTGCCTATAACACTCACCATGATTCATATGGGCTTTTCCGGGCTCGTGGCATTTTTCCTTGTGCGGGTCTTTAAGGTATGCCATCCTTTTATACTATGGGCGTGTCTCATTTTTCTATTAGATTTCTTCTGTTTTATGATTTCTATTGCATATAGGTGGACTGACTTGCATTAAGATATCTATCTTGTCTAGTTGACACGCCATGGAATTGTTTAGTTTATCATGCATTTGCATTTGTAGACTGTAGCACATCCTCATGTTTGAGGTTTTGCCAACTAGCATCCAATGCTTGATCATGTGGTTGGTGCCTTGAGTAATATTCTTTCATTCTGTAAATGCAGGTTGTAACTCCTGTCAAAATGACATTTGAAATGTAAGTGTGGTTTTATATTGCCATCGATTTGAAGCCTTCTCTGATTTCCTTCCCGTTCATCTCTCTCAAGCGCTTTTCTTTTTTTTCTTATGTGGCAGATATGCAACTTGTGTGGTACCAATAAGTGCCTTCTTTGCATCAAGTCTTTGGTAAGCACTGTAAATGCCCTGAAGGTTTTTGGTTTTGAGATAAGCGTGATCTCCACCTTTGTGAAGCTCGTGTTTGCCTTTCCTGACTGTTTAATTCAAGAAGTAATGACCTCTCTATCAAGTTGAGGGGTTAACTTGGGTTGGGTGGAACATGTACGGGTCTCATTAGTAAATTTGTAACATCTAAAATGTAGCCCAGCTAAGTGTGGTTCATTCAATTATTGTGTGACTAACTGAACTCGGTTAAAGCTTTAACCGGTTAATGTTGATTGCTGGCAATGTGCTTAGCCCCATCTAAGAATAATTTTTATACTGACCATTTGTAATAAAATTTTCTCAGTAGCTTGCTTTATGCATTTGAGTTAAAATCTGTTTCTTCTACATTGAGTATCGAAGCTAGTAAGATGTGTACCTTATGGCATGAGTTTAATCATCAATGCCAAAAAAGGGCAATTGTTCCATGAATAAAATTAAACTATTGGCTGGATAACACGATCATCAGGGACTTAATATAGATTACTGGCTTGCTTTTGGCTGGGTATTACAATCATTGGCCTTTGGCTATTATGTTTTGGCTTAAACTGTTACACAGAAATCATAGTTTACTTTTGGCCACTGCCAAATTTTGGAACTTGTCCATTGTTCACATTAAGATGCTTTATGATTGAAAGATTACTTTGGTGATGAGCACTATCATTTTAGAATTTTAGAAATGCTTTATTCCTTTGTTTGCTTACACCTTGTGCAACATCAATCATTCTGAAGGAATAATGATATGAACCATTTGATTTGGTTACTACAGGTTTGGTAACACGGCTTACTTGCACATCTCTGTGGCCTTCATCCAGATGCTCAAAGCTCTAAGTATGTTATAATGAACTGTGTGCTTATCTCTTACTGAGTCAGCTATGTTTATATAATGTACAACTTCTTGTTTCAGTGCCGGTGGCAACATTCATGATGGCTGTTTTGTGTGGCACTGATGAACCAAGGTGTGATGTATTCTTGAACATGGTGCTGGTCAGTGTTGGGGTAGTTATTTCCTCCTATGGGGAAATCCATTTTAATATAGTTGGTACAGCTTACCAAGTCACGGGCATCTTTGCAGAAGCTTTAAGGCTGGTCTTAACCCAAGTCCTTCTGCAGAAGAAGGGCTTGACTTTGAATCCTATTACAAGCTTGTATTATATAGCTCCATGCAGGTATACTATCTTGATGTTTTAAGTAGTTTTCTTTAAAATATTTAAAGATCAGTATGTACAATATTAATGTTGAATCTAACAAGAAAAGTGCTATTTTTGTTTGTTTCTAATAACTATCCAATTGATTTATGCTACTCTGCACTTGTAAATAATATATATTCATGTGTGAATGGTTTCTCTCTATTTTTCATTCTGGACATATGCACACAGTAATAGGTAGCCTTTCTTGTACATATCGTGTCTTGTAATAGTGCAGTTTTGGGGTGAGGCATATTTTATTGCCTGCTACTTATAAGTAATGCTACATAGCTTGCCATTTCATTGTGTCTATTCTAAAGCTTTTGGGTATTGTTGTATGCTTATGGATACACACCGCATGCCATATCTACTTCTAACTTATTTATACACTGATATATGCAGTTTTGTGTTTCTCTTTGTACCTTGGTACCTTCTGGAGCAACCTGCTATGGAAGTTTCGCAGATTCAGTTCAATTTTTGGATTTTCTTTTCTAATGCTCTATGTGCCCTTGCCTTGAACTTCTCCATTTTCTTAGTAATTGGTAGAACTGGAGCAGTTACCATTCGGGTTGCTGGTGTGCTAAAAGACTGGATTCTGATAGCCCTATCAACTATTATATTTCCAGAATCTACAATTACTGGGCTGAATATAATTGGCTATGCTATTGGTAAGGTTTTTATTTTCTTTTTAATTTTAAACTTGATGTTTTTCGATCTCCTTCCTCAACGTTACTTATTTTACCTGCAGCCCTATGTGGAGTTGTCATGTACAATTACATAAAGGTTAAGGATGTCCGAGCCTCTCAATCACTCGCTGAAAGTATTCCAGATAGAATAGCAAAGGTCAGTTGCTTATATTCATGATATTCTATAGATTTAGTGCTTCATCAGAGCATATTTGACTTTAGGGAGATTATGCTTATAGTCTGTTTGGATGGGAAAGAATGGAGGGTAAGGAGAGGAAAGGAAAGGCTATTCTCCCAAAAAAAAAAAAAAAAAACTTATAACCGAAAGATAACCCTCCATTTCCTTTCCTTTTCCACTATTTCCCTTAACTCCCAAACAAATCATTAGAGTTGTGAATCAAGGAATAGATAAGCATTCTCTGATTCTTTTATTGGAGAAGTGTTTTTTCTTCCTATTAAAATATATTTTGGCTACTAATTATAAGCTACAGGTAAATGAAGAAAATATGAAACTGTCTTAGAACATATTCTTCTGAAAGGTCACCTCAATAATTTGTTAATCTGTGTTCATCAATATGTTGCCCTTTGACCAATGGCAATTCTGATTTGGCACATACAGGATTGGAAATTCGAGAAGAAGTCATCTGATATCTTTGTTCCAGATAAGAGTGATGATAGTGGGGGAATCATTGGAGGTAATGGTTCAGCCTCTGATGTGAATGTTGATGAAGAAGCACCTCTGATTGCATCATCAAGGTTGTCTCATATTGGACGTACACAGCTAACCAATCACTAGTGTGAAACTGAAACCCAAAATACAGATTCTTTTAGAGTACTTTTTTGGAGAAGGAAGGAGAGGAAGCTTAGTGGAATGCATTCTATTTCCTCTGATTCTTTTTAGAAAGTAGGTTTTTATAATGAATGCAGAAGCTAGTTTTTTGTAATTATTTTCCCGTGTAGAATGCAGCATTGCTGGTTGCTGAATCTGGAGTGTGTTTATGACCGTTAGGAGATGAAATGACCTCTATACAATCAAGTCCCTTGATTTGAAGTAATCTATTTATTTGCGGCAAGTTCAAAACATTTTTATGTATCTCGTGTAATCCAAGCTTTTTTTCATGTGATGAGTGCAATCTCCTCGTTGTCTTTTCATCCTTCTGCAACTCCTAACAGCATATATGGTAAAATGAAATTTGAGATGAAGACATGGTATACATTCTGAAACATAAGGCTTATGCCTGTGCATAGAGCTACACTATTCAAGAATATGGACGTGTCATTTTCCCTAATGTTATTCCACCACGAGGATTTATGTTATCAAGATTATTTTATCATTTTGAGAAAAAGGAAAAAGGAATAGTCTGGCAATAGTGCTGAAAAGACTTGGTACGACTGCCTCTTTGGGTTGTCAGAAATTAAAAGGCACCTACTTCATTTTTTTCTGTACGACAGATCTAAGTCATAAATTTAAGCTACCTCTTTGAATAGTCAAAAATTAAAAAGCACTCACTCCAATTTTCTTAATGCAATAGGTCTAGATCATAAATTCAAAATCGATTCACAACCAAGCGTACCACACGTCTGAAGAAAATGCCCCCAATACACTTGAAAACCTCAGAGGGAGAAGAGAGTGGCGTCCACTTCTCGTTGTGTGAGGACAACAAGGATGTGTGTATCTAGCACGAATGAAGCAATGCAATCTAAAATTAGAATAATTTAAAAGCAAGTAAATGTAATTACTGTGCAAAAGCCGATCCGCTAGACGCCCATTCGAACACATGTAAACATTACAGATACCAACGAAAAAGAAAAATAACCATACATTGCCTTTGAACGGGACATGTACAACGTGGATATCAGTGAGTATTTTACTTTTTCTAGCTCTACAACATTTCTGAAATGTTTAAAAAAAACACACACACACAACACTCAAGGCAGAAAAAGGGCTGGCATGATTTACATTAAATCACAAACGGGATATGCACATCTCAGGCAAGAATTTTTAAGTCTCAAATGAAAAAGACCCAACTGATGTCCCCAAACAGAAATCCGCCGGATTAGAATGGTAAAGGAGAAAACTATTCCTTTGATATATGTGAACTACTCAAAATTTTCTCCAGTCCTTACAGACAAGAGCCTCCTGGTGGGTGCAGGAGGTGCCAATCCAGGGATATCCCTAATGTCTTTGTTGTTTGGATTCACAATCTGCAAATAGATATGACAGTTAAAAGAGAAACACACAATGTCAGAATAACTTAAAATATGGAATACTCTTGATAGATAGTAACAAAGCAGGCAAGGTAGAATATATAACAGGCATCATCATGCACTCCCTCTTTTTTTCTCTTTTCAATCCAATGTTATGAAAGACAATACCAATATAAACAAAGAACGGAGACTAAAAAAATTGCATGTAATCAGTAGAGAATACAAACAATACCTTCACAACAATAATGGCTATCACACCGCAGACAATAAGGAACAGGAAAAGCATGATGCACTTATCTGTAGCCACCTGATGAAGTAAAAGTAAAAACACCTTAGTTCAATAAACCTAGCTTAAAGCAAAGTAGACACTCCAGAAAGAACAAAGATAACCAACCTGTCTACCAATCTCCTTCACAAGCTGAGTGGCCTTCTTAATCGAAAACTGAATTGAGTCCAACTCATTAACAATACGTCCCATTTGTTCAGTCTGCATAATGTCAACAGAAAAGAGAGGTCAAATTCACATTAAAACAACAACAATAACTGAGATCACATAGTTTTGTCCTTTTCAAAGTATTCAGCGCAAATCAAACTTACTTGGCCCTTCAAGGTAGTAGCAGTTTGGGTGCCAACTTCAATTGTTTGATGTACAACCTACAATTCAATTATAACAGTTAAGAACAAAGGTGTATAGGAGCAATTAATTCACGCAAGTCTGAAATAACTCACCTGCTTAGATCTTTCAATTGCCTGATCAGTTTCATCCATTGTCTTCATCCCATGGTTGACAAGTTCTTGATTTGACATTGCTATAGGACATGTCAAACAGGACATGTGGTAAGAGAAATATGTTATAAATGCAACAACATGCACAGAAACAGCCAATCCCCAATGGCTGAAGCATGCCTTTGCAAATACTAGCATAAAAATAGTTCAATATAAAAACAGAGAGATGAGTTCTAAAGTATATGGCACAGTGCTTCCATACTCCATCTCTCTGCCTCACCCCACAAGAAAAACTCCATCTTTTCTATTTTTATTATTTTTATGTTTAGGTTCCATATTTTTAGTTCCTACATGTGTATTATTGTATGGAACAAAAAAATTTCATCAACTAAACATATTTAATACTGATCATATCATACAAGGAAGTAAGCAGTAACATGGGGGGATAACATCTTACTCGATGCCATTTGAACATTTTCTTCAGCTGTAGGTTCACTAGCTCCGATTCCCATGTCGAAAAGTTCAACTTTCTTATTACCAATAGTATTCATATACCTGACAATCATCAAAATGATATAACATAAATCTTCCTTTCAAATAGCCAAGAGATTAAACTTTGGTTTAGAAAAAAAAAAAAAAAAATTAAGGAAGTCTAATTTTGCAAACCTGGTCATGGTAAAACTAATCAAATATGATATTATTGAAAATTTATTTTTGGTGATTGATATTGTAGAAAGTTGAATATGCACAAAGTAGAATTAAACATTGGTTATTTCAATTCCTTCAAATGAACCGACGGTTTTTTAAAGAAACTGTTGTGCAGACAGCAGAAATAGAAATATAAGGATGGACTCACGTTTTTCTCAATGCCACATAAGAGTTTAACTCCTTGATCTGCAAGAAAAATTTAAGTAATCAAACATAAAATAAAGAACTGACTGTTGATGTATAGGCATGAGCTTGTATGAGCACATGTAGAGAACCCTTAGACTTTTCACCAATCAAATGGAGATCAGTTATATTTCACAATCACAAGAAAGTGATTGGCATGCCATGTTAAATGATTATGAAATAAGAAATAGACAAACAGGAAAAGGACCCTAATATAAAAAAAAAATAATAATAATAATAGTAACCGATGCTAACTGACCACACATACAGCTTCATTTCTCACAAATTCAACATTCTGTACCAATAGCACTGTCCAGCAGTATTACGTGCCTGAAAGTATATCTTGGAATATTTCCTCTGACTGAGAATTTAAAAAATGGGTCCCAAACTCCCAGGCATTATATAAATAATTGTTATTTTTTAAAACTGTCAAAAAGGTGAACACTAGATAAGTTGGACTGTCAACTTGCATCCTTGTAAAGTTTTCAGGGGCAGAGTCCTGACATGAGCCAGAAAAAAAATAAGTGTTCAGAGTGCTGACCATGGATTGCTTTTCATCATTGAGTTGCTTGGTCACTTCTGGGGTATTTCTGCCCTCTTCATCTTTGATTTCACGATCAAGCTCTTTTATCAACCTGAAATTATCAATTACAACATAAGTCTTCATGAAATTGCAAAATAATTCAAAATCACATGATTTCAATTTCTTACACCAGTACATGGCAAATTGCAAATGACTTCAAGTTGTCAGATAAAAGGATTAGAAAGTATATAACTGGTACAATAAAAAGGGTAATATCCAAGGTTTTATATACAAATCCAACACAGAAAAGGGCACAAACAAATTAATAATTCAAATGCCAGGACGTACATTCCCATTACAGACTCATTTATTATTATTACTTAATAAATTATTTCCAGAATGCCAACCTAGGGAAAAAAAACAAGACAATGTCGGTGCTTTCCAGAGAATGCATTTTCCTTCTCATCAATTTGAGCTAAAGTTGCCATCAGTAATATCAAAATTACAACCAAGTAAATGCAACCCTTACCTTTTGCACTCCCTCATCTTCCCTGTGAGTTCTTCCAGCTGCTTACTTTGTCTATTGGAATCTTTAATCTTATCCAGCTTCTGAAAGCCATTTCTGTATGAAAATGGGGAAATTGTTAAAAAAAAAAAATGAAAATATTAAAATACATCAGCACTCTAGCAATTTATATACAGCTTCTTAGAGGATATCACTTGTTAAGAAGTTGTTTATTTGTTAAGAAGTTGTTTATCCTTCAATATTTACCTTTTCCAAGTTTATAACCATAAATATGGCCCCAGCTAAGAATGACGGAACAAATGTGACAAATATGAAAATATACTAAAGCCAAGGACATTTTTTACTACAAGACCACACCACTTATAGAAGAAAATGTAACTTAACCCTACATCACTTGTGTGAAGATGAATAAAGGATGTATAAAATGATAGCCATACACTATTGCTCTGAAGGAAGGCAGTTTAGTCTGCTGTTTTCCATGGTTCCAAAAGATGAGAAATAAGTTCTTGTTGCCAAGGTTATTGAATCGTGAATGGCATTGAGAATTGATTGGTCAATTTATTGACTTGTGAATCTGTAAGATTCATAAGGCAATACGAAAATAGTATATTTTATGTTATATACAATAAGATATAAGCATAGAAAACAGAAAATTATAAGTTTAAGCTAAGAAACATAATATTTCTATATATCATAAACTCAAAAAATTATAACTATGGCGTTTCAAAAGAGTCAAGTTATATAAATTCAAAACAAACTTAATATATCATAAAAATGGGATTTCAAGATGGTGATGGGACTTCAAGATAAAAATAAGGTTTTAGAAGATGAATGAACGTAAAAGTGAGAGAAAATGTAAGATAACATTGCTATGAGGTTTTAAAAAAATTTGAAAAAATGTCTTTAACATGATGTATTTTTAAAATGGGTTGCATAGAAACAAACCTAGTTTTTGTTGCGATCCTGTTCTGCAACAAAAACAGGGGAACAAATGTGAATCACTAATTAACTACAATGAATCGCATGAATCATGTGATTCTTCCAATTCCAACAGCAATTTGTGTGATTTAGAGGGGAAAACGATTCCATTAAAGATTTGGATCATTTTGGTTCTACATAGAATCGAATCGTACAATTCAAATCACGAATCGTAAGATTCTAACCTCCATCCTTGATGTAACCATAGAGTGTATATCTGGGTTATAAGTTATGACTGTAACACAACCCACAGATATATAAGATACTTGATTTAGAGACAATCAAACAATGATTTTATGAATTGAAAAGGTCACATAGAATATTATGGTAAATGGATAGATAAAATGGGGGAAGCATTGCCCAACAACTTTGTTTGACTTTACTTCAAATTCTAAACTAAGCAGTCATTTGGTTCGCAGAAAATTCCACATGAAGTACAACTTCTCGGGAAGAAAAAAAATGCTTGGGTTGTTTGGTTGGCTACTAACTCAAAAAATGGGGAAAGTTGTACTTCCCAGGAAGTTCTACTTTCCACAAAGCATGGGAAGTTCCTTACCCAGACCCCAAGTAAGTTCTACTTCCTATACTTTTAATGAAGTAAAATATAAAACTATTTTTGTAAAATTTAAATAATGACAAGTACCCTTTTAAAAATTTATAATGTCTTGGTAAAAGAGCATAATTTTTATGCAAGACATTTTAGTCATTTTGATAATAGGTCCTGAGAAGTATATAGTTGAACCAAAACCACATGGGAACTTACTTCCTAGGAAGTTCTACTTCCTTAATGCTAACTAAACAAATTTTGGTACTTTCCGGAAGTTCAACTTCCCACAGGAACTTACTTCTTGCATGAATCGAATGACTCCTAAAGCATTTGAGGTTATTGAGTAAGCTCCACATGCTTCAAAATCGAATCTTTCCATCCCAGTAAGTCATTAATACTTAAGCTTTTAAATACATCATGCTAACAAGTAAAAACCATCTGTTTGTCCGTGCTTATGTATGTACAGTCAGACTTCAGTCCCTTCAGGATCTCCAGTATCGCTGCTTAAGGCAGTTCTCCCACTAGTGCAACTACTATCATCACGCTGGTTATTTTGAACACTACCACACAGTTACGAAAACATTTGTCTCCCTTAAACAGCACTTGGACACCTCATGTAATACTTAGCAGGTCAGTACCTTAAACGTGTTACTTTAGAAACAGTAAAGCACCTAAATTTTCAAATAACACTAAGCTGGGAGTTGCTAAGGAATTGAAAGGTGGAACTTATCTAGAGTCATGTTAGCACCATTCATATTCACCAGAACCAAACCATTTTCCAGATATTTATACAGCTAATAAATTCCCCAGTTTCAGCAATCATACTATCCATATCTTCCGAACTCTTTGTCCTAACAACATTAGCAACATAGTAAATAGCATTCATGTTCCCTATGAGCTAAAGTTTTTTCCTCACCCGTCTAATATTAAATATAGATACCAAAGAAACGTTGAAGTCAAAAGATACAGGCAATGCCACAGAAAAATTAAACATAGGCGACATGATCAAATCTGAGAAATAATAGTTAAAATTCGGGTACATACGCGAGGGCTCGAAAGTTATCACGAATTTCACCGTGGATCTGCTCCAACTGAGGGGTCATCTGCAAGTTGGTGGCCATGTTTGCCGGAGATTAAGTATCCCAAAATCCCGGCGAAAAATTGATTCACAGAAACCCTAACTCGTCGATCTTACAAAACCTTCGGAACGGGAAAACATGGTACTATTTTCCCGGGAAAATTCGATGAGAAAGAGGAGAATCAATACGCAAAAGAGAATGTGCACAAAATTTTTATTAAAATTTCAACGGGAACAGGGGAGCTGGCAGAGAGGAGAGACAGTCGTCGGTTGGTACGAAATGATTATTTCATTTCATTTTTTTTAAAAAAAAAATCAGTTATTAGGCTGTAAATTAAAATGAAGAACAAAAAAAAATAAAAAAAGAGGAAATTGTTTGAAGAACCAGATTATCAAAAGGAGGGAAAGTATTTTCGATGTCAGTTTCTTCTTAACAAATTACTGTTTCTTATTGGACATCAGTTACTGAACCTTTTTTTTATTATTATTATTGTTGTTGTTTACTTTTTTTTTTAATATAAAATTTGAATTAATAGAATATCTGTTTCATTTTTTAAAATCAAAATTTTAACTTATCATTGTTTATATTCGATTAAAAAATTAGGAAATTGCGAACTCTTACTCTCACAAATCAAATTCATAATTTGTTGATATTATATGAAAATTCTATTATTTCATTTTCAAGATTTAAATCGTGGCTTTTAGTTCATTAGAAAGGAAGAAGAAAATAGATAAAGTGAACCTTTAATGATAAAAGAAAACTTAAAATATGAATAAATATTTTGCTTTTGGATGAAGTAAGGAATGAGAGATTGAAAGTACTAAAATTATATTGATATCTTTTAATTTTCACAAATATATGATCATTTTTTTATTTTTATGTCTCATAATTAAATGTAATTTATTCTAAATCTTATTTTAAATTTAATGAGAGTAATAAAAACAAAGTGAAACCCACAATTATACGAAGTTTGCTTATATAAAATCATTTTTTTCAATATTTCCAATTGTGCAGAGCTTGATAAGTATATTAAAATCATAGCATGAGAAATTGATAATGGGTCAATGAGTTGGGTGAGTGAAGGCTGCCGTTGCGGTTTATGATAGCAACAGGCAACGGTTGCATATATGACAATTGACTTCCCATGACAAATAAACCAATTACAAGATTCCATTTGTAAAAGAAGGGGGTGTGTTAATTTTTATAATTTTAATCTCTTAAAAATTAAAAAAAAAGATTTTTAATATATATATAGAGAACTATAAAATTAATAAATAAATAATAAAATTGAAAATAATCTTTTATTTATTGAATTAAAATAAAAACATATTATAATACGTGGACCGTGTCACAGGAAAAAGATGGAAAGTGGGAGTGAGAATTCAATCGTACCTAATTGTACATTTTACTAAAATTGGAGATTTTATTTTTAAAATTATAAGTTTTTATTTGAAAGTTATTTTTTTTACCAAAATTGTAAGATTATCCAAATATAAAACAAGATCCTTAAAATTATCGTTACAATTAATAATAAATATGTATACTTTAATTTTTTTTAGGACATTTTGTGGCTTCTATAATATATATTACTAATATCTCTTTGTTTTTTTTTTTGAATAATTATAAGAGATGGTAAAGAAGCCCAAGGAGCAGAGGAAGATAGACCAGAGATACATAGGTTACTTTGAACTAGAAAACAGACCAATCAAACCGAAATCACATGCACCAGGCATTGGACGACAAACCAGCCAACCAGGAGGTTGTTTAAAAAAAAAGTGCTTATTTCGTAAATAAAATTCAATAAATTATAACTTTAATAAAAAAATTTTACCATCAAGAATGATAAGGTTTGAATCCAAAGATATTATACATTCAATTGATTTTAACTTTTTTTTTTTAATATTTGATTGTATGTTTAAAATTTTTTAATAATGAATTATTAATAATATTTTTAATTAAATTAATAATTATTTAGAGAAATTTTTATTTTCATTAAGATTATAAAAAGAAATATATTAAAATTTATATTCATGTTAATCTCATTTTTTTATTTTTATTAATCTTATTCAAACAATAACAACAAAAATTCTCTTTATTTTTTTTATTATCCTCTTTCAATAATTTAATAATAAAAATAAGTTTTTACACATTATTTAAATAAAATAAATTATATATAATTATTTATCAAAATATTTTATTAAATATAAAATAAAATATTTAAAAGATTTTAAATTATCACTTGAAGTCATAGGATAAGACATGGATTATCGTAATTATTATAAATATGTGCACAAAATGATTATTGAGATTTGTAATCACTATTATATTTTACTATCATATACTTTTATGATTAATTACAACATACAAAAATAGTCATTTTCACCAAATCCAATTATTGCAAGAGAAATTCTACGTCTTCAGCCTATCATAATTCACAATTTTATAGCACATGACATTCAACATTAATATTTCCACATCCCAAAGTTGGAGAAGCTTTTTCCTATGGCATCACTACATAGATTTATTTGCTTTCCCCCTAGGGTGTAAGCATCGGTTAAAGTGGATCACAAAAAATCTTCCATACATATAAGATATAAAAAGAAAAAATAATTTGAAGTTTTCATCTTTAAAATATATTAATTTTTTAATTTTATCATTTAATATTTTAATTTAAATTAATTAGATTATACTATTAATTATCTGTTAAATTAATAACAAGAAAATTAACATAACTTAATAAAGTTATCACATGTATATTAAAATATGAAATAAAAATTAGATAAATAAAAAATTTCTTAATTTGAATAACCTAACTCTAGATCTATAAAAAATTAGATTAAAAAAACTAATTAGTAAAATAAAATGCATGAAAGAAATTTCTTTTTTTTTTGAGGTGCTTTGTTTATTCAAAAGAAATAATTCATTGAAAAATTGAAAAAATCATAAAAACATATAGAGTTACTAATTTTTATTTCTTGTTGAAAATTTAAAACAAAAAGAAATTAATATAACTTTTAGGTCTTGTTAATCTCTCGAGAAAGTGAAGTATTTAATCATATTTAATCACATTGAAAATATTAAATAGTTAAAAATTTGTACATACTATTCAATTCATTGTTAATTTATTACAAAATTTTAAAAATATATTAAATAAGAACACATAAAAATTTTATATTTTCAACATCATTAAATATTTCATAGTCAATGTCCTTTTAACAAATGCTTGAGTTTTAACTCAAGTTGAAAATAAAATATAGGAATACAATACTTTTAATAAAACGTATGAGATTAATGAGTTTTAATTTCTTTTATGAAAAAAAAAGTAAGAATAAAAATAAAAGATAAGATGTAGAATGACATGACCAAAAAAATTCATATGCGTTAAATGCTACAAAAAATCAATTGAACGATGCACTATTAGAAATCTGTCATTTAGCGAGGGAAAAATCCCTCGCTAATCTCTATTAATCCCTCGCTAATTCGGATTTAGCGAGGGATAAAAT
>JANHAO010012789.1:0-16192 GCA_026873985.1 Saraca asoca | reverse complement strand
ACGAGATAAGGGCAAGATCCAAAGTTATTTCCGCATTATAAACTGTTCACCACGTTTTTATCTACTGCCTTTGTGGGACCTCACACTTTGCTTAATTATTTGCCTGCTACTTTTACATTAGATCTCTCTCTTCTCTTGCTATTCTTATTTGATTTAGGCATCTTAAAATTGTAAATATCTAGTAGTTGAAAATGAGATCTCTATGGGATTTGATCCGTATTTGCCAGTACTAGCTACAGCTACACCATGCGCTTGTGGAATTACAACATCAACTAGAGGATCGACAGTCTACAAATCCATCTGATCATTGAATGCATCCAGGTGGTCATAAGGATCAGTATCCCTATTGTACAGAGGAATTATGGGAACTTTGAGTTTAAAAGGGAGGGGCTGAGCCTCAATCCCCTTGGAAAATGGTGACTTTTCTTCATAGCGAGCTCGATCATTGGGAGCTCAGAGATGTTCTTCCAGCCGGATCATCTTTTGGCACAGCTCTTCCAGTAATGAGTCCCGTACCTCAGACCACTAGCTAGAAGACTACTAGACCCTTTGACCCTCATGGTCACAAGAGACACGACTTGGAGATTGTTCTTACGAATGATGAGCTAGAAAATCTTCTCGATTGGCCCCGCCTGAACATCCAGCCTACTGCTAGTGAACATTCTCGGGTGTCGCGATCTCATTTTGCCTTTGCACACCCTAAACTTATGCTTGTGCCAACATTGTGACTGCTCTAGTCAGCTCTTCCATCATATTTTCTAGTTTTTCCTAGCATTGAAGCCAGGTCTACATCCCATTAGTGCTGTTTGGCAGTAGTAGCAGGTTGAAAAGAACTGGTTAGGGGCAAGCCAGAGGTGACACCTATGATAGGGGCAGTAAAAGAGCCCGTTGTAGATACATAACCTTCTGAAGGATGGACCAATGCATTTGAAGCTTTGGTAGCCCTTCCTTTTGCCATTGCAATGGAACATAGATTAGAAAATAGATTATTTACCACAGATGGTACCAAAATGTTGATGGTTGATTTTGGTTCCACCAGAATCCAATCAATTGAAAAGGTTCTTTTGGGACTCAAACTACAATCTGGTTGTTAATATAGCTAATATTAAACAAAAGATCAAAAAAGGAAGAGAAATAGCAGATAACACAAAGCTTTTAATGTGGTTTGGCCAAATTTGGGTAGTACTTGACCCTACATCCATGGTAATGTTATTGCTTTAGAGTAAATTTCTATAGAGCTTTAATATAACAAGTTTTACCTGTCGGCAATGATCTCATTCTCCTTATTTATAGAGGAGAGAAGGCTACAATGGTAATTTTGCATGTTATAAATCTATTACATTAAGTAGTTATTATACAAGACAAAATGAACTTCTACAAATCAGTCTTTGTAGGTTGCTTTCTATGGGTGAGACCTTTGCTTATCAGGTGTGATGTAAGCTTGTCCCCACTCAACAAGTTCCTGGCTGGAGGTCACACTTCGTGGATCAGGTCCTAGGGTTGCTACCTGCCTTAGTGAGGTCGAGCTCGATTATAACACACCGAGCTCAGGCAGAGTTAACCGCTGAACTCGCATATCGTGGCCTAGCATCCTCATTCTTAACGAGCTGGTCCTTTCAAGCTTATCTTCCATTTTGCTTTGTGAGGTCAAAATTCATCTATAACACCATGGAAATTTGGCTAACATTATATCACAAAGAATAATTAATTAATATATCCTATTCACTAATCATCTGATGCAATTGTATGCAATAAAATTAGGGAATCAAAAAAATCAAATTAGGAATGAATTAAAATTAAGATCAAGTCTCATAATTAAGAAAGAAATAGCGTAAAAATTCCCTTAGATTAAGATGAGAATTTAGTTACACACTAATGGAAAGTAAAAATTCAAAGTTAAAAAGGGAAAGAGTAAACCTAATTAAGATGGAGTCTTGCCCTAGTAAGCTCCTCTCCTCCAAATGTTAGATATAATGCAGAAATGAGTGTAAAGATATTACAATAGATGTTCAGCTAACTACTTATAGGCTTAGTGCACTGCCTCTTAGTTGGGCCGCAATTTAGGGTTAGAAGGAGGCATATTTGAACATGACACTCTGTATATGAAATGTAGGTCTATCATTTAGCTTTCCAATGGCCTTGACCTTGCATTAAAACTTGGTCTCTAGCTCAAGTTATGGGCTAAACATTAACCCATAATAGATTTAAATGCTTCAGTTCAAAGCCATATAATTGAATCAAAACAATGTAGTTCACCCTCAAGCCTTTCATGAAAGTTGTTGGAGGTGAATCTTTGCTATCTTATGGGCATGAGTTTGCACTAAAATGATTTCTAGAGCTACACTTATAGTGGAAACACTAGAATAAGTTCTGGGTCACAACATTGCACTCAACTCTAGCTTGTGGGCTTTGTTTCACCTCCAAAACATCTAAATTAGGATGGGGACTCTCCAATCATTTTTAGTTCTTTCTCTTAGATTTTGAAAGTCATAAGAATCACCCAAAACTAAGGTCCAAAACTCCATATATGCCTAAAAACCTAAAATAGTGTAAATTTACTAAATAATTCAATTAAGCACAAATACTTAGAAAATCACAAAACCAATCCCAAGTATCCAATTAAGCATATAAATATGATAAAAGACTAAGTATAAAGGGATATAAAATATGTATAAATTGTGTTTATCATTTCTCCCTTTTCTCTTTTCCTCAAAAGACTTGAAGACTCCTTTGATGAAAGCACTTGAGATTTTATTTTATTGGCTACAAAAGTTTTGTGTCTTCTATGATTTTCTCCCTTATTTAAAAGTTGAAGACACATTTATTTGAAGCACTTGAGATTCTATCTCATTGGCAACATTTCATCTTGTCCCTTAAAGATTTGAAAACTACTTTGTAGGAAAGCATTTAAGAGTTTTCTTTCTTTGTTTATAGAGGTTTATGTCTCCAAACTTTTCTTAAAGGGGCTAGAAGATGTAGAGACTCCTCTATGGGAAAGCACTTGAGAGTTTTCTCTCTTTACTTATAGAGGTTTATGTCTTCTATCTTTTTCTTGGAAGAGATTGAAGATTTAAAGACTCTTTTGTGATAAACATCTCTTTTTGCCCTCTTTGGCTTTAGAAGGCCTTTTCTCCCCTCTCTTCATTTGTGAACCCTTAGTTTATTTATAGGCTTGAGATGAAGGAATTTAACTTAATAGGCTACGTAAAATCCTTGAATCACAAATGGGCTAACCCAATTTGCATGAGTTTTGACTTATATTTCTATAAGCAAATTTAAAGACTTTGGACTACATATTTTATATTAGTCCATATATAAAAATAATTTTTTATGTTTACAAATGTCCCATCACTTATTTACATCCATACTTATAATGTAGTAAATAAATAAGTCTTGATATTTTTCTAAAAAAATTTTCTTTTGGAGTTTTATCTTGATTTTTTTTTTTTTTGGTGATTGAAAGGGTCTATAATGCCCAAGAAAAAGAAAGCAAATTACACATGAATCTTGCGAAGGTTAAAAACCATAGAAGCATCACCTAACAAAAAAGGACTAAGCTCCACATAAAGGGTATCATAGAAAAATAAACTAACTTGATGAGAAAGAAAATGAGATGCCATCCAATCTGCAACCATATTGCCTTCCCTATACGTATGACAACAATCCACCCTTCATGTCTACCAAGCATCTCAAAGTAATGCACAAGAAGCCCTCTATTTCGTAGGCCAATAAAGACTTTATGGTTTAGAATTTCAAGGAAGCATAGAGTCAACCTCAAGTAGGATTTGTTTAAAGCCTTTTCACTAAGCAAGCTCTAAACCATTAAGAACACCCCATAATTCTATGGAAAAAGAAGAGTAGGCACCAAGATTGCAAGAAAAACTTCCAAGCCAATTACCTTGCTCATTGCTAATGAATCCTCCACACTCAGCCAATCTTGGGTTATTCTTTGATGCACCATCGGCACTAAGTTTTACCTATCCATCAGAAGGAGGGTTCTAACCCATAAGAATGGTAGAGTAAGAAGCAAAATTTTGAACAAGCTTGGAAACTCTCTCAACAAGAAAAATGCCATCCACATAATTCATGATTAAAGCCTTTGGATTTTGAGGGAATTGAAAATCCTCTTAAAAATTAGAGCAATTTCTCCAGCTCCAAAGAAACCATATAGCTACATCCCAAATCACCTACCATTTAATATCAATATTTCACCCGCCAGATTAAAAGAAAGATTATTAGAGATCCAGTCTTTCATATTCCAAGTGAAAAATAATTTTTATCTCTTGCATGTAACAAAGAGAACCATGACAATTTTACAATTTTGCAACTTTGCAATATCATAAAATATGCAAAATATCCTCTAAAATATTATGACAGTAGTGGCAATAAGGGCTTCCGAATCCTCTACGGCATCTCATAGCATTAGTTAAAAGACCATTGTTGCACATTAACCAAATAAAAACTCTAATTCGCTCAAGTTCTTTCCACCTCCAATCCATTTTCTAATTAAAAGAGTTATTATTGGAAGGATGAGATCTGATAATGGAGTATGTGCTATGAATAGAAAACTCCCCATTATGGCTATGCTTCCACTCAAAGACATCTAGGCCACACTTTGAAGTAGGCAGGCTTATAATATGCAAAATCATAGTAATATTGGAAGGAAGCTAAACATCTAGGACAACCGAGTTCTATAAGCCATTAGTAGTCACATAATCTACTACTTTATGATTCAACCAACCAATAGGAATAGGATTAATAGCTAAATCCTTTAAACAACTATTAGTAGCTCATCTGTCTATCCAAGAGAGAGTAGAATTACCATCCTCTATACTCCACATTTGATCATGCACCTTATAATGCCAAATCTTTCCTATTTCCTTCCAAAGCATAAATCTAAATTTTTCACCTCAATATTATGAACCCAATTACAATTCCTCTCATACTTTCCTTGAAAAACTCAAACTCACAAGTCATTAGGGTGAAAATTCAGCTTCCAAGTAAGCTTAGTAAGATAAGCTCTATTTATACTTCTTAAATTTTTTAAGCCTAGCCTTCCATGCTTTTTAGTTTCTTATAATCAATCCCAAGAAATAGTATCAATTTTCCTTCTTTGAATATCATGGCCCTGAACAAAAGCCCTCTAGTAATGCTAAATATCTTGGATTAGCTTAGCCAGAATAGTTGCAACTTGCATCATATGCATTGGAAAAGCTTCAAGAATAAAGTTAGCTAAAGTCACTCTACCTATCATTGAGAGATAGATTGCTTGCCAACTTATAAGACTATATTGAACTTTTTTTAATAATATGGATAAAAGTACATTGATTAATCCTCTTATGAATTAAAGGAATACCAAGATACATCCCAAGATTAGCAATATTCACAAAGCCTAATTTATTTATAATTTTGTTTTGCAAATCAATAGAAATATTTCAAGAAAAGAAAATACTAGATTTTAATATATTCACCTTCTGGCCAGCCATAGAACAAAACTTTTGATGACAAGCCATCATGACATCAATTTGTTTCTTTTATGCTTCTTTAAGTAAAATTAAGTCATTAACAAATATTAATTAAGAGATACTAGGCTTATTTCTACTAGCTTTCACAAGGATCCAAGAATTATTATCAACAACATCACAAATAATGTGTGATAATTTATCCATACAAATGACAAAGAGATACAAAGAGCGAGGATCACCTTAATGAATTCCTCTAAAAGGCAAGAAGGATTCTATTTTGTTCTCATTCCAAAGAACATTAAATGAGGAGGAAGTAATACAATTCATAATCAAATGGGCAAAATTCACACTAATATTTATCTCTTTCAGCATATCTTTAACAAAATCCTAGTTAAGATGATCATAGGCTTTCTCTAAGTCCACTTTAATAGCAAAAAAGCCCTTCTTACCTCTTATTTTCCTCATAGAATGAATCATCTCTTGTACAATTATAATGTTGTCTTGGATACATCTACCAAGCACAAAATGTGCTTGGAAGGGAGAAACAATGACAGGGAGCAAAGGTTTAAGTCTATTCACCATAACTTTTGAGATGCATTTATAAACAACATTGCATAAGGAGATTGGACAAATTGATTCACAAATTTTGGCTTATCTAGGTTGGGGATCAAAACCAAAGAGTTTTATTAATATCTTGAAAATTTCTGCCATTACAAGCTTCTTACACCATCTTAAAAACATTAGAACCCACAATATTCTAGTTATTTTGAAAGAAAAAAGCTGGATAGCCATCCTTTCCTAGAGCCTTAGTAGCTCTAATATCAAACATAACTTTCCAAACTTCCCAGAGTTGATAGGCTGCATAATACAATTATTTTGTTTACCATTAAACTTTAGGAAATCCCTTCTAGAAAAACAAATATCTCTAGGAGATGGCTCTTTAGGAAATAAATCCTTGAAGAAATTAGTAATCATGGTAGACAATTTTTCTAAATTGTCAACCTAATTTTCATTATAATTATGCAACATATGGATTTATTATGATTTCTTCTTGTCACTGCTTTAGTATGGTAATATTTTGTATTTTGATCACCTTGAGCAAGCCACTTTGTATGAGATTTCTATTACTAAAGAATCTCCTCTTGATTAAGAGTACATGTTAAATTTGAAACTTTCTCTCAAGATCTAAAAGATAAGGATTACAAGATTTTTCTTGAGCCTTTTGGATTCCTCCAATTCTAGCAAGTAGTTCTTTTATCATTTTCTTGATATACCTAAAAACATTAATATTCCAATTCTTTAATGCAAAGGTGAGTTAAGAAATAGCATATGTAACATCCATACCATTGTTCCACATATTTTGAAGAAAATTATTAAAATCATGGTGCATAAGACAAGTAACTTTAAAATGAAAAGGATGGTCCACTTTGGGATTACATTTGCCATGCAAATTAACCATTATAGGGTGATGATCTAAAAAAAGACTTGAGCCATGATTTTAACAAAGCTTCACCAATTTAAGCATCCACTCAACATTGTAAAGAGCCCAATCAAGTTTCTTAAAAAGATGATCACAACCTTGAACCTTGTGCAAATGACATTTATTGATTTTTTCATTAAAAATATTTGCATGATACCAATCAAAAGGAGCCCCACCTTTTTTCTCACTTGGGTTTCTAATATCATTAAGATCACCAACAACTATCCACGAACCAATAATATTACTGCCAATCTCAAAAAGATCTTTCCAAAGAGAGGCTTTTGTATCATACAAAGGATTGACATATGCTATTGTAAAGTACCAAGCTTGTTCACTACCAGAGTCAAACTCTACAAGATTAAATTGAAAATTAGTTTCCAAAACTGTAGTTATCATCTTCTAACTTTTTCAAGCAAGCCATATAGCAGAATAAGAACTAGATTTTCTCCAAAAGGCCTTTTTGCATTTCAGGTCCAATAATAAGAAACACACTTATTCAAACATATCAAGTACAAATTTAGAAGTTACCAAAGACAACTTGAAACAAGGAATCCCTGTAGCTTCAGTCCCTCAACAAGCTATGTAGCCTTCTAAAACTTTATTTTCTATAACTAATAATAATTATAATTTTTTTTCAATAGACACATTAAAATTTTATTTCAAACAAATAAAAATAAGTAATGATTTAATTTTTAAAATGGATATATTGTTTTTACAAAAAAATGTCAACAAAGACATCTAAAGTAAAATTAGAATAAAAAAAAGCATGAATTTTGATAATTATAGCTTGGTGCTAATTTAAAGTTGCTGATGTTAGTCATTATATGTTCATTGTGATCCCAAAAAAATGCCAAGTGGTCATTTTTAATTAGTCTCCATTAACACAGTGGCCTCTCATGAGCTACAACTAACACATTAACTCAACATCAAGTTGTTAATTAGCTAAAGCATGCACCTATATATAATGCAAATTTACTGTCATGCCTCCATATGAATATAGAAATCAATGACTTGAAAATAAAGATCAACACGTGATTAGCATGTATGTACTATAACAATAATAGACAAATACATGATTCATGTTCAAAGTATTAAGGAGGGACTAATAAATGATGGTTGCCAAATATAGGATTCCATTAACTCATCTCAAATACAAAAATTAAGATCCATAAAGTTATCCACTAATTAGTAACCAATGTCTAAAAGAAGCATCATCCATAGCTAGCCAGTAATTTCTTTTTTGAATGGTGAATTGTCCTCCACATTCCCACCATGTCCTTTCGTTCCCAATCTTTCTTCCTTCCTTTTGTAACAACTTACCAAATTTATATTCTTGTTGGTGTAAGCAGCTAAACTATTAGCCATAATTGATTATGCATATATATTAGAAATAATATCTAATGTAAAGCTATAAGCTCTTTACAAAGTCATTTGGCCATTGTGAGGCGTTTTCTCAATCTCATAGCCAACTAATTTAATTAGTCTTTGTTTCCCTATTTTACTCCAAATTGACAAGACTTTTGACACTTACACACATAATTGAATTAGTTTTCTTTCTCATGATCATTCTATCCCATGCTTTATATCAATGTTTATCAACTATAGCCAAAAGGAAGAAAACCTATTAGCTAATAAAAAATTACAAGAATAGTCAAAGCTAATGCTTCTTTAACATAATGTGATGGACAAGATAAACCTAATCTTTCAAACTTGATTGATTAGAGTTTGTAGATTTTGACTCCTTTTCTTCATTTGTTATATATATAGTTAGTACCTATTAGAGGCCAACATGTGAAGATAGTAGACAAATATCAAAGACACCAAATGGCAAGCTGTAATACTAGAATTATTCTAAACTTTGTTCTTTTTTGTAGTATGCTATCACTTTCTCATAACTACAACAGAGAAGGCAGAGAAGGTGTCACCCATAACTACAACAAAGAGAGTAGATAGGAAAGCTAAGTAAATAAATATAATGTCAATATTGGATGCTTAAACCCAGGAGAGCTATTGGAGCACAAGCATATGGTTATGGATATGGAGATCAACTAAAACTGTAGAGCAATAACAAGACACCAACCTACCACACATATGTTATAAGAGTCATACCTTCTTTTTCATAAAATCCTCTACTTCAGCAATTTTTGGGCCATTGAAGGTAGAGACAATAGAGCAAGAGTACTCTTCACAATTAATAATACTTGGAAATAGGAAAAAACTCAATTGATCTAAAGAATCCAAATAGCATACTCTTCAAAATGGTTTAGGTCTACATGAAGGTGAAAATTTGAGGAAGAAATTGAGTGAGAATAAGAGAAAGCTAAAGGGAAATCTAAGAAAGCTAAATGTAAAGGAAAAAGGAAGAAATTAGGGCTTTGGTTCCTGACAAATTTGAGAAAATTTTATAGACTTGCACGTTAACAGAGAAAAAAAAAGATTAGTTTTTGAGGCTAATCAACACAACCACCATTAAAAAATTGCCTATAAAATTTATTTTCCAAAAGTGTCAAACCCATTAGCTCATGTCTCACTTAGCTCTGTCTTTAGTGGTAGTTTAAATGAACCACTATCTTTGAACTACTACTAAAGACCAATTTTATAGTAGTGAGCTATAGAAGGTCTTTTCTCCCCTTCCTTCATTTATGAACCCCCAGCCCATTTATAGACTAAAGGGGAAGGTACTTAACTTAATAGGCCAAATGGCCCAACCTAATTTACTTGAGTTTTGACTCATGTTTTGCAACACCCATTAGGGTTAACCTGTTTGGATTTAAACATAGGTCTAAAACGATAACCAGTTGATGACGGGCAGGATCTCAAAGGGTGAACCAACCAAGTGACTAGTTTAACATCCCCAAAAAAATATGCTTGACTAGAATGAGTCATTGAGTGTAAAAAGTAGTAAAATAAAATTTTATAACTTAAAATGTAGATTAGGATAGCCTAGGCCAAGGTCTCGGGCCATGAAGGGCCTTAGGAACTAAACCAACCAGTTAACTGGATCCTAAGAAATGGTAAACCAGTCAGTATGGATATGGCAAATTAACCAACCATGCACAATGCAGTCAATTGATTGCCTTTCTAGTGTATATAAGGAGCAACCCTTGCAACATTTTTCATAACCCTTATTGGTAATTGAGTAGCTCTCAGAGAGTATTACTAAGTATCAAGTGGTTTTGGTTTGTGCTCTTCAACTGTGTAAACCTAAGGTAAGGGTTTTTGGCCTAAAAAGGTCAAATTCTCTCCTTAGTTTCTTTTCCTCCTTAGTTTTAATTTATTTTTTAATTGTTGTAGTTTTTTCAATAGTAAAGGTTTCAGGCCAAAACTTCCAAAAGTAGGTTTAAGAAATTTCTATCCTACCAAGGTGAGTGGAATTCTACTTTTCTAGCACCCTTTTCATACAAATTTATCTTTTTGAGATTTACAAATGTGTTTTGATTGTTAGATATGGGAAATGTAGTTAAAGATATAGTCTATAAGAAATAGGCTAAAAACATTGCAAGTAAGAGATTATGGATAAGACCTAGAATGAAAGAACTGATAAAATCAAGCTTAAGTCAGAATGTATGTGGAAGGTAGATTCAAGTTAGCATATAGGAATTGTTTTACTATGCGATTATGTGTTTATCTAATTTCATATGCGAATGAAATGGATTCTATATGGGAACATAGTAATGGTTTAGGTTGTGAATTAAATTAGATATGTCGACCTTGCATATGCATATGAGCATAAATATTACGAATTATGAAAAGTTATTAAAAATCAATTTTCTATTATTTATGTAAATTATTATTTATGATTTCAAAATTTTGTTTCCTCAAATTATTTATGTATCTAATTAAACTATTTACATTTATGAAATATATTAAATTATTAGTTTTTATTAAAATTAATAAAATGTTATTTTAAGAGTATTATATTTTATTTTTATAAATTTCATTTTTGTTTAACTACATATTATTTTTATTAATAATTCTAGTTATTTTCTTAAAAGAAGTTTTCTATTCAAGGACAATATTTTATAATCATATATCATTATATCAGCATATGGAAGTCAACATGAAGGGTATGAATAGAATGATTATGTTTATATGGATAGTTAAGTATGTTAGAATAAGATAAGGTACAACATTGACGAAACATGAAATGTGTACATATGATTATGAACTGGCAAGCAATATTGGTGAACTAACATGCACTAAAAGATGTACATGAGGTCTCCCGATGACAAGGGGTTTGGGCATATGGTCTCCCATACGACAGAGGATTATGCGACAGAGTCACCCATGAGACAAAAGGTTATAGTATAAGTGCTTTAAGGTAAAATAGAGATGAAATGATTCTATGGGACAAATTAAAGGACATGACACAAAAAAGGCATAAGAACATTGCTTTCCAATATACCTTATTGTCAATCTAATAAAAGAGGAAGGAATCTTTACATGGTCATCTAATATAACTTAGTAAAATAAGGTATGTGAGCTTTACATGATCATTAGAAAAGACTTAGGAGAGCAAGGATCATATTTCCTATTATGTATGATTCATGAATGAATGGTATAGTAAAGAAAGTTAATGATAGATTATAAGTATGAAGATCATGTACAAAACCTTTAAAGATGGTTGTATGATATGATTTTTTTAATATGTTTTTCAAAAATTATATTTTTCCACTACATATATATTATGTTATGTGATTATACTATATGTATGACCAAAAGAATTTTCAACCCAAAGTTAGGTTAGCATTCCGCTCACTGAGTCATCGTACTCACCCCATATTTTTAAGTTAATGAATTTGAAGAGATTACTCCAATCAAGTGGTTCTCTAAAGATTGCATATGCATGAAGTTGGGTACGTGGTTCTCTTGGTTATCTTTTAATGGTTAGTAGCCATCCAGCTAGGCATTAGTTCGTCAATTATGGTTATGATTTTTAGAAAGGATTTTATTTTAAGTTTAGAAAATTATTTATTTCAAATGATTTTTATTAAAATCTTGCATAGCATGAGTTTTACTATAAAGGACCAAAAGATACGATTTCTGCATTATTTTCATATTTTCAAAATTATGAAAAAGGTTTTCAATATGAGATTGCTCATGGGTTCGCAAATCACCAAAAGGTGATCTGTGCAATCACACCCTCAAATTTTGGGATGTCACAAATTGGTATTAGACCAATGGTTATACATTTGGCATGGCATGTTAAGGTCAATGGGTACTGGTAATGATGCCATATGCCCAAGAGCATCTATTACCTCTATGAAATCCATTAATTTGATGACTATGAGTAAACAAGTCTACGTAATAGAAAATAATATGAAATAGGAAAATTGTCATGTGATTAAATTATAAAGCAAATAGATATTTTTGGAATAACAATTTTACCCTTAAATGAGTACAAGAAATCATAAACGATGAGAGAACTCCCAAATGTAAGTTGGAGATGGACAATGAGGATAATGACAAAGGCAAAAACAAGTACAAGAGGCCAAGGATGGAGTTACCCTTAGAGACAAGAATAGATTACAAAGGATGATTTTATCCCTAGTGAGTTAGGAGGTAATAAAGACTGATTTACTTTATGCAAGGGAGGTAAAACAAGAAAGTTACAACCTTATGCAACCTAAGTTGTTGTAAGTTAGAAATTATGGCTCACTAAAAACACAGCCAGAGTGATGAAAATACCATTGAACCCCAAACAAGATAATCAAACAAGATAATTTTACTCTGAGTATGAGTTAGGAGAAATGAGGAAAGAAAGAGGGAAAAAAGGGTTCAAATGCAGGTCAAAAGTCAACACTTAGTCAAAGGTGCAAGGGGTCAACTAAACCTAAAGGAATGGTTAACCGATCGTGTGTCAAACTAGTTGATAAATAGGCAACCTCCCCTTTCTTTTCTCATTCATCCTAAGTCTTCTCAATCTCCCTGAGGCCTCTCAACCTCCCCAAAAGTGCAAACCTCATTAGAAAATCCTACTTAGCCACCCTATTTGCATGAAACTCAAATTTCAAAATTATGGAAAAAGACCTAAGATCATTTTATGACACAAACTTATTTTTGAACATTGATGTGATTGATTGTTATGACTATGGAATAGGGATCAAGACTACACATCCACCCTATTTCATATGTCCTAGAAACTATGGTGGCAAGCTGCTCCTCTCCAATTTACATTAAGGCTATAAGATACTTCTATGCAAACCTTAGGGAAGAATAAACCAACCCTCCAATCCTAACCACCTATGTATACAAAACTAAGATTACCTTAGCCACCCATCTACTTTAAATGTTGTTTAGATATCCTATTAAAGGAACTTCAATAAGGTATTTTGGGAACTATGGTTTAAGCGAAGTGAGTTTCACATCTCAAACCACACTACACTGGAAGAATTGCCACTTAATCCTTGAGCCCATGTCAATTAACATTTTTAGAAACTTTGATTACAAACAAGTAGATGGCGTTTAGGTTCTGGAAGCTCAACTAACATGGATAAGACAAAGGAAGAATTCTATGGAGGAGATAGAGGAGGAGTTGGATCAAGCTGTTGATCAAGGATAGACAGACCTAACCCCAAGTCCCTTCAGAGTAGCCTATGGCACAAAAAGACACTGTGTGAAGCTGCCCCAAGTTGGACATACAATTTACGAGCTATATGAACTCATGCAATAGATGAGTACCAGCACTGTGCCACCTGGGTCATATCAAATAGAGGATGAATGACCTTAAGGGTAAGGTAAACTAACTATGTGACACCTTTTGTATGGAGAATAAGGAGTGATGAGTAACAGGCAGCCTAGAAACAAGGTAGGCTATTAGGATTTCATTTTTAAACAAAGGATGATGATGTACATTGTTAGGAAGTAGAGATAGAATATATGACTAATAAGTCATTAGGTTATTTAGATAGACTATAATACTATAGATAAGTCATAAGTTTAGATAAACTAATAAGTTATTGAGTTTTATTATAACTCTATCTCTTGTATAGGCTCTACATAAATAGAAGAGTGGGGTTAAGTCTTTTAATGTAATTCAGTAGTCTTATTTATTTAATTATATTATTTGTGTTCTCTCCAAACTCTCTCCAGTCTCTCTCTACTTCTTCTTCTTAAAACGCTAATTATTTTCTTAACATAATATCAGAGTAGTATCATCTGCCTTGAGGCCTTGTGGGTTATACCATTTTTGGCAACCATAAAGAGGTTAAACTGCTAATGTAGAATATGGGTTTAGTTTTTGTTTTTATTTTTTTGTTATTAAGTTATTTGATTTCATAAATAAAAAAAGGGAAAAATTAAGTTGTTGTTCTAGCATATTTTCAGGTTTATTTATTTTTCTTTGTTATTGTTGATTCAGTTTTAGTGAAAGAAAAGAATGAAAAAAAAAAGAAAGCAAAAAAAATTCTTGAATTAGAAATTGGGTTTTAACTGCAACTTAAGGAGTGTTTGGCGGTCGCAATACTTTCCAATAAAGGTAGTGACCTAATAGATCGGAGACAAAGATTTCTTTTTGGTGTGGCGTTTCTAGGAAGCTCTAATTTAGTGTTTTATGCTGTGTTGACAGTGGAGTTTGTTATGCAATCCTTTAGAATTTGTTTTTAGGCAAGTAAAGGTGTAACTTGGTGAGAAATTGCAAGAAGTAGCTTTGTCAGCAATGTTTATGACCGACAACAGCAATTTCAATGCTAAAAAGGTGTTAGTTTAATTTTAGGTCTTACAATTTTGTGAGGGTGGCTAAAGGTGTCATCAATTGAAGACCTTCCCGATGTACTAGGTGTTTAATGGTGAACTTTTGGTTGCAATTCTTGTTAGAGCTCTAGCAAACTAAAAATAGGTGTTATTTTTCCTTTTCAACTTGTTTTTGGTGTATTTTGGCATTGTTTGGCAAATTTTGGTGCCTTCATATAATTTAGAAAACTGTTTAGGGAATTTTGGTATTTCATGTGATTTGAAACACTGTTTGGCAAATTTTGGTGTTCTATGTGATTTGGAGCACTATTTGGCAACTTGTAATTTTTGATATTTCATGTGATTTGGAACACTGTATGGCGAATTTTGGTGCCTTCATGTGATTTGGAGGACAGTTTGATGAATTTTGGTATCTTTATGTGATTTGGAGCACTATTTGGCATGACTTGTGTTTGCACAAGTCTAATATGGTGAGGTTATCCTCAAATATGAAGTGATTTGGACCACTAATTTAGTTGCATAACTTGCTTTAATGTCTTGGAATAAGCTTCAATGAATACAACTTAGGAGCAACATGATTTGTGATAGTATTAGTTGTTTTGGTATAATTCCAATGTTAGGTGTTAGTGATTTTGAGGACCAGCTAGGAAGTTCATGGAGTGGCTTAAGAGAAGCTAATAGAAGACTTCTAGAAACTATGTCATTTATGCCTTATGCTGAGGAGAACAACTAGAAAAAGGTCAAGGGAGCAACCAGGGGTAGTTGGCTAAAGACTTCTAGGAGTTGTATCTGCCAAGTATTTGGCATTGTTTTGGGGTTTGTGAGTGTTTGGTTCAGGGGGAGTTGTTTATATGTTATGTTTGTTGCAAGACATTTGTGCAATTTGAAGTTTTTCAAGCTTTCTTTATAGTTATTTTTATTATATTTTATTTTTTAAAGTTCAAAATTAATGTAACAAGCTTAAACTTTGGAAGCTTTAACTTGAGGAGGAGTGTTAATGAATAGATTAGTTAAAGTGATAAGCCTATGTAGGACAAGTGATAAGTCTATGTAGGATAAATGGTAAGTCTAGATAGGTCAATAAATTATAGAGCTATTAGGGCTCTATTTCATGTACATATCATTAATATAAATACATATGCCTAACTCATTGTTTAGCACAATTTCATAATATCTTCTCTCTCTTTCTCCCTCTTAACATACATGATTTGGATCATGTAGTTTGTTTGATTTTGTTTTCCTTATTTACATGGCATCTGGATGATGTTACCTTATAGTGAAACTATGCTTTTGAATTTATTAAAGAATTATGCACTTAAAACTTATTTCATAATTGTGTGAATTATGCTAAGTTGAATGCTATGTGTTATGAAATTCCATTCAAAAGGAAAAAGAAGGCATCTTAAGGAATGCCATAATTAAGAAGAACAAGATAGATGATGAAATGGTGTGAATGAATATAATGTGATTGGATGTTGATAAGTAGAAAATGTACCTATAATAATACCTTATTTTAACCCTTAATTAGTCATTAACTTGTAGTTTTTGTCTATCT
>JANHAO010012788.1:0-16178 GCA_026873985.1 Saraca asoca | reverse complement strand
GGAAAATAAAAAAGAAAATAAGAAAGATTAGGAAAGAGAAAATATAAATTAAAATTTGAAGAAAAATAGAAAAATTCCTAACTTTCTTATTTTTTAATTTTTTTTACACCAATATTTTTATTTTTTTATTTTCTTAAAAAAATAAGAAATTTAATTTTTTAAAATTTAGTTTTTAAATTTTTTATTAATAAGATAATTTATTTTTATTAAATTTTAATTACTTTATAATTAATTACTTTAAAATATTTAATTTTTTATAAAAAATAAGTTGAAAAACCGGCCAAATGGGTATTGTAGCTTTTCCGTGGTGCGCGGAAAATTTTTTCGTGGGGCCCACATGTTATTTTCCATGGATTTTCCGTTCTCTCCCATTTTCGCGCTGCAACCAATGACGGGAAAATCGATTTCTGCGCAAATTTTCCACGACTTTTTTCTTTTCTGTGCGTTTTCCACGCTACCAATCAAGGCCTGAATAAAATCAAATTATACGGGAAAATATATATTTTATTTATTTATAATATGAAATTAATTTTAATTTATTTATTCATAATTTAAAATATAATAAAAAAATATTTTATAATTTATATGATTAATACTTATTTATATTAATTTTTATTTAAATCTAATAAATTTTATCATATATTATTTACTTATTCTCTAATTAATTTCAATTTAATTCTATTTGTATCTCTATGGTTCTAAATATATATTAAGAATGATAAGCTAAAATTAGAAAGTAGAGACATATCATATTTATATATGAATGAAGTATATTTTTTTCTCTGTATAAAAGATAACTTTCTCAATATTCCATCTAATAGATAGAATTAAGATCTCAATCATATATTTATCTAGTATTATTTATAAATATTTGCCAAGAGATATATTTGATAAAGATTTAAATATAATTTACTATATATGAATAAAATATATTTTTTTCTCAGTATAAAAGATAACTTTCTCAATATTCCATCTAATAGAAGGAATTAAGATCTGAACCATATATTTATCTAATATTATTCATAAATATTTGCCAAGAGATATATTTGATAAAGATTTAAATGTAATTTACTATTAATGTAAATTAATTTCATATTATTATTTATTTATATAATATTGTGTCATTAAAAAATTATTAATTTTTTTTATTAATAAAAATTCTAAAATACGCTTTTACTTTTTTAACATGTCATCTTATTATTTAATTTAATAATAGTATAAAATATTTTATAGTGACAATAATCCAAATTTAAACTGTTGCATCAAATGTTTGCAAATTATTTTGGTTAACCATTTAAATAAAAAGACAAACAGATTAATCACATCTACGATCTAAAAGAAGTTGGGGTCGAAAACTTTAAAGCCTTGTAGTTATTTGATTATGAGTTACGAAAAGAAATTACCTCCAAGAGTCGGGTCAAAGTCTCTTAATGCTCGAGTCTGGAACAAACAGGTATGCAACATAGAGAAAAAGAGTAATAGATTAACCAAGTTATTTACGAAATGAAGCATGAATAAATATCAGCAAGTAAAATGAACAAAAACTCACAAAAAATTAATTGAATAAAAGCAGAATAAAGTAAATATTTCTAATAAATCATATTGTTCAATTAGGAACTAAACATCGCATCCAAAGGGCAGCAAGTGCAGAAGCAAATGAAGCCCTATGGATCAACATTCTTAGTTATTAGATTATCATCTTTTTCCTGATCATCTTGATTTCTTGTTTCTTCAAAAGGGGATTCATCAGTTGGCCACTTATCAATACCCAAACTTCCTGTCGCTTGCAAACAGTTCATATCCCAAAAGTCTGACATACTACCAGTCACTCCAAATTCTGTCACTCCATAGTTGATTGGATTGCACCACAGGTCACTCCCTGAGCCAGAAGCAGCACTACTAACACTAAAGCCCGGATTCCATATATCTTCTTGCTTGATAATACTTTCAGTTTCAGAAGGTGAAAATTTTGGAAAGCATTCCTCCTTGGTCAAATTCTCTGGGAGAGAGACAAAATATTCTGAAATAATCTCACCTTCTGGGCTCATGATGTTTTCCCCTTTAAAAAGAGCATCTTCAAGTCCTAAGCTTGATGATCCTTCACCCACGATCCCCGGAGTTGCCATCATCTCATCGACTGTAGCCAATTTATGCGACACAACATCTTCAGTCTGTGACGTTAGATTTTCTGCATGCAAATTCAGTTCTCCTGCTAAACCCTTTTCAATGGAAACTGGGTTTACTGTTGTGTCAGAAGAGATGGCTATATGGTTCAAGTGGGGTTGATATCTCACAATCTGTCCTTTCGTCTGAGAGTCTGATGTTCCTGCTTCATGTTGATGCTGCTTGACAAACTTCCTTTTCACTCTTGGAGAACCTATATCTCTTTGTTCCTTCTTTTGCTTAAGGCGGGCTAAAAAGGTCGGATTCTGGAATAACTTGGCCAAGAAGGAAACCATTTGTTTCTGTCTCTGCTCTGCAGACTGGAGCCTTTGGTTTACTTCTCCCACATGGTGAACTGTCCTTCGCTGCTGTTGTTGCAAATCAACCACCTCCTGCATTAACATACTCCTTTCCTTCCTTAGCCTTTCTATCTCAAACTCAAGTTCAGGCTTCACTGTTTCAGCAGAAGGCCCAATATAGCTACCAACATGCTGGGATTGCAGTGACTTGCGCCTCTGGATGTTCTTCAGTAAATGTCTCTTCCCACGCTTGAAAGCTTCATTGGCAAACTCCCATTTGTCAGCGTCAATCTTGCGAAACCCCTGGATACAAATGGCAAAAAGACGAGAGATTAAACACAGAAGATTTAGAAAAGAAGCTAAGGCAAGGAGGTGGAAGAGAGGGCGATGGGGAAGCCAAAAATAGTACAGGCAACAAAAAGGATTTAGCAACGCCGAATTTTAAGCCCTTGTGAACAGATGGAGCTGTATTGGAGTAATGCAGTCTGTAAGTAAAGAATAAGCATACGCATAGAGAAATGAAGATGATAGAATGCACTGTGAATCTAAAATTTTGAATTCTACCTGCAAAATATGACATCCCCCACTACAGTAGACACACTCAGGTGGGGAAATATTCCTTCTGTTGCCAGTTCCAATTGTAGTTTTTCAGTCCTAACTAATTCCATTAGAAAAAATCTCAAACATGTTCTTAATATCCAGTTTGACCAGTGATAAAAGAAAGCATAACATAATGTGCTACCTGAGAAAGCACGCTTTAAGACACCAATTACAGAGAAAAAGATCCGATATATTAGTATGCTTTTAACAGAAGATACATAAGAAAACAACAAAGCAGCAAATTTGCCTTACTCTACCAGCACAAACAGATTACACGACCACTTTCAACCATTTCATAGCCAAATTACCAAATGGAACAATCTTAAGCATCAAAGGAGAAAAAAGGGTACATAAGAAAAGGCCTCAAAATTTTTACATTGCCGGTTGATACAACTTTTTCTTCGATCAAAATACACATATCTGATCTTACACAAAGAATTACAAATATTAAACATCAAACATAGGAAACAACTACGTCAATAATTACAGAAAACCAAAGGAAAAAATAACACGAAAGTAAACAACATTTACACACAGATCACAGCAACCATTACAGGACGTGTTACAGCTATACCCACATAAGTATTTAGCTGGCGGACAAAACTGGAAAAATTGTTATGCTTGAAATTCCGTGGCAATACGATTCTCGCAAGCTCCACAGGGTCCCAAACCACGAAACTCGCACCAGCGGAGCCCCATGATATAATCCGATCCAGAGATGGATCCTCCACAAGATCGAAAGTTTTCGACAGAAATGGCGGAACTGAATTTCCCTGCAAACACTCCAGAGGCCGAGGCACAGCAACGTTCTCCAACTCACTACTTGTTCTTATCAATACAGTCTCCTCCCCAGTTGATGATGGTACCAAAGGAATTTCCTTTTCCATAACAGGGAATGAAGAAGAAGAAGAAAATGCTTCGAAGTCCATTAAAGAGGAGGCAGCAAATGAATATAAAGGAGGAGGCTCAGACAGGCCAATATCCGCCATGGAAAGACTAGCTGAAACATCTCCGAATGGAGTTTCAGAATCAAATGCTTCAGAACCCAATAACGGTTCTGGCATTTCGGATTTCATGGGAGAAAACCCGATTGTCCCCTGCTCCAATTGAGCTGAAGACGATGATGTTTCAGCCACAGCTTTACCTCTTATTGGAGATTTTGGATTAACTTCGTCCTTACGGTTCATTTTAATTCGACGACTAGCGCAGTGTAATGGTCTGTCAGAGAGGGAAAATCTCGAAGAGTAGGATTAATAAGAATATAATATGATATGGTCGGCAACACAAATGATTCATTGAGGTTTATATATGTTTGGGGAGGTAAGAACAGTGACTTGCCGACAAGGTGTTCGATAAAAATCTTTAAAGGGTCGAAAGGCGGTGGAGCGTCATCGCCCGTCGCTGTTCTTCTTCTACATTGATGGTCGTGACAGTGCGAGGCCATTGAGCGGTTTCTTTTTTTTTTGGTTGTAAGGTGAATCGGAGAGTAGCGCCGACTTTGATTGAGGCTGTTTCCTGGCAATTACGTTGGTTCGACGATAGGTTGGCTTCAATGAAGTTCTTTGTGGTTCTCACAGGGTTCGAGACAGAAGGGACCCACGTTTGGGCAGATATTTTTGTCTCAGATTTAGATTTTTTCGGTCAGAAATAAGTTGGTCCGGTCTTATGCTTGGTGGCGAAGCTAACTGTCCTGGCCAATCAGGAAGCAGCGGAGTTTCCCGTCAAGCACGCCTTGTCTTGTCAATGGATTTTCTCCGATAAGCAAACTACTTCATTTTTTGACCAATTATTTTTTCAAATTGAAGTAAGGGAATTATGCTTGCTTCTGTAATATCCCTAAATGCGGTTGATATTGAATTTTCTCTTCCTCAGGAAAATTAAAGAAAACTGAGAAAGTTGCTTTTTTTTTTTTTTTCCTGGTCATTTATATTAAGGGTAGACTATAATGCACTGTTGAAAAAGTGGTGTAAATTTGTCCCAAACACTTGACACAATAGCAGCCATTGAGATTGTATGATGCGTCGGTTGGTCAAAATGGACACTCAAAATTTGACCTCTTGGCAGAATAGGTTGGATCTCGACCAGAATTTTTTTTGTGAAAATTGGGTTCAAACATTAGAGACAAAAAGAAAAAAGTCATAAACGACAATAAACACAATAAAAATAACAACAGTAACAAACAAATGAACTGATATAAATGCATAATTAATTTTTAAAATAAAATAAATACATAATTATTAGTTAATTTTGATATAAATACATAATTATTGTTTATATCAAATTACTGAAAAAAAAAAAAGACACAACCAAAAATGCAACAAAAGCTGAAAAGAAGAAAAAGGAAGGAAGTTCTGATTAAAAAAAAAAACCCACAGAAGAGCAATTGGAGTGGAAGTTCCTATCAACTGAAAGAAGCTGTTTAGCTGATTAAAGAGCATACATCAGATCATAGGACCAAGAAGAAGCAGAACTAGCTGAAGAAGTTGAAGCATTCAACACTCCACAATCATCAAAAGCCTTCAATTCTCTAATCTAATGAGACTCTATGAACCAGATCGGTGCAGTCTTTCCTGAATATAGTCTTACCTGCAACAATGTCGGTGACGGAGGACTTACTGGAAGCAGAATCAGTAACTCCACCGAAATATATTGCGGCAGTTTCGTGAACTAGGAGCAGGAGTTTCGGTGTGTGGTCTTGGACGCCGATGACTTCGTCGGACATTATCACTCATTTGCTAAGTTAGATAGAGATTAAGGGAAAGAGATTATACGTTAAGACAACATTTTTAGTTAACTGAATTTCTAGGATACAAAATGAAATAGTTAAGGCATATTGTAATAAGTGGGATCCATTAAAATTTTAAACTTAATTAAATTATAGCCTCTGATTTAGTGGTGTAAATCTACACCATTTTTTCAGTGGTGTATTATAGTCTGTCTCTATATATTATTGTTTCATTCTTGTCCCAAAAACAACATCTTATGATTGAGTGTTTTATAAAAGTTTATTTACAATAAAAATTTTCATAATATAATCTCTAATATACTATTTAAGTTTTGTTGTAACATCTTATCCAAATTCCTCCTTATTAAATCACATCCAAACTTCTTTTCGTTTTGAGATGAATACAATTTTCCTAAAATTAATTTCAATGATGAAGAACTTCCCGATTACATTATATGCATTCAACAATTCCACGAAATCCAAACCCAAACCCACCAAGATAAAGCTCATGAAATTACATATAGTTAGCATTATAGACCCCTTTTTCATCTTCCAAGTTATAATATTTCACACATAACAAAGAAAGCCAACTATAAATATCCAGTGAGTACAGATTTTGACTAGAAAATCTACATATTTCTTCTACGTCCGACTTCCACAAAAGTTGGGACAAATTCCAGAGTCGCACTGCAGAGGCCTTGATTTCTTAAGAAATTCTTGCTATACTTCGTAATCTTCCCTATTCTATAATGGAAGCTTCACCTGGCATTTGCAGCAAACCGTTTCAGCATGCCCATTAATTCAAGGACAGTTAAGTCAAATTTCGCATGTTAAAAAGTTTTATATTCCAGATGGATCCTCTATTGAAAAATCCAAACAAAATAATACTATTGAAAACATCAAAATATATAGATATTTTCACTCTAGAGGATTATGAATTATATCAAAAGATACACTAATAACATAACGATCCATAAAATTACAAGTAGAGGAATAAAAAAATTCCTAAAACCTACAAAGATCAACAGAACACTGAATTATATAACAAAATGCCATAAAGAACACAATGTGTTGAGATAAGTTATCAAATTGAAAATTCCTGAGATTTCTTAATGCGTTAATGCCCTGCTTATAAGAATTGTGGATAGTTTTTTGCAAATAACCGCATATAAAAATCAACTCCTATAAAAAGACATGTGCTTTAAAAAAAAATTAGAACAATTAAAGTAACAAAATAATTGTAAGATAATTATTCCTCGCATACTTTAATTTTAACACTCTGCTTACTTCCTTTGTATTCGTTAAGAGCTTGATTTATTTCATTACAGCTTACTGTTGACTGTATTTCGCAATGGGTAGCCAAGAATCTGTAAGCAACAAAAGTCCCCATTCAATTTTCCCATCCCGAAATTTCAAGACAGTCGCCCAACGGTTACCCAGTTGGTATCATGATTCCGTTAGAAGTAACTCTCCAAGTTGAATTTACGTGCCTCTTTGGAACAAAAATTAAACTTCCTTCCCAAGTTGGCCAAACACCAGTGCTACGTGAATACATAAGAGTTCTGGGTTCAACTCCCGTCTAACAAAGTCTAGGATGACTGCCAGGATCAATGCTAAAAATGCTGGTGTGCATTGCCGGCATAGCTGCTTATCATTAATTGAATCTAATTACAACGGAAACTTTACATGCAAAATTTATGGAGGAAAATTATACAACATTTCTTCGTGGAATTACAGAATGACCTAATCAAACAATGTTTTGTTGGAATAAAGATGGAGTATCCCTGCTTTCCAGTGAAAATTAGAACAGTAATATACAATTGTGACCCTGCAAACCAAGACAACATGAACAAGCATTAGCCTAAAAAAATGAGTAAAGACAAACAAGATATAAAAGCTTAAGTTACCAGGAGCAAAGAAAAAGCCCACCCACCAGAAATAAGATCAAGTGGCATAAAGCATAGCTTCTGTACATACTATAATTATAGGAAGACCATGTCTCCACTAAAAAATTGACCGCACTTCCCCTCACCCACAACACAACCAGAAGTACTATGGGCCAAATTTCGTTCTATACAAGGCCACTAGAATTTAGCACGCACCTGATACGTCTAAAGACATTGTATTCCTGTTAGATATCAGATCTAATAAGATCCTGTAGTATGTGCATGAATAACAACTCAGCGTTCCACCTATTCACGTAAGTAAAGGCACGTTTGGACGACCAGGTTGAGGTGTAGGGGGTTTGATCAATGACCTCAAAGAATCCATGATACTTGAAAATGAAGGACGTTTCCAGGGCTCACTGCAATAATCATGTTCATCAATAAACTATCACCGTGATACTGTATTAAAGTAAAATAGAATGGAAAATGTATCTTGAACTCACTTTGCCCAGCAAGCTTCGATTATCATAGCTACTTGGGGATTCAAATCATGTGGGATTTCAAGCCTTTTACACTTAAAGCCAACAGCTGCTACAACCTACACAAAAGTAACAATTTAATACAAATACCCAGAGCCTAACACATAATAAAAACGACCAAAAAAGAGAATAGATACAGCAATGTAGACAAGTTGTGTCAGAGTAGTCAGAATTATGTGATAGGCCAAACAGTTTATTTGTCATCCTTGGCCGACTTAGATACTAGCATCAACCAGTAACAAGTGCTAAATTGCAATTGTTTTAACACTTCTATTACCAATAAGATGCTAGTTGGCACTTTATTCTCTTACAATCATTGTTATATGCATGTTACCTTCAATATTAACAGAAACAGATGTTTTGTTATTACATGTATCTTTTGCATACAACAAACCTGTGCTGGATTCAAATTACTCCATGGCTGCTGCAATGTGGCAAGCTCCCACAAGATCACACCAAAACTGTAAACGTCTGACTTCTCATTTGATGGTTCATCACGAAGAACTTCTGGAGCCATCCACTCAGGCTAAGGAAGGAGAAGTAGCATATTGATTGTAAAAATATTATAAAAATGACATGAAATTTAATATGTTAAAAAGGGAATATTTGCCTCAAGATGAACTTACAGTCCCAGCAGCTGACTTGGAGGAGAGAAATGTATTTGCCTTTAGACGGGAAAGTCCAAAATCACAAACCTAAAGAGACAGTGCCAGAGAACAATAATTTGCTTATTGAATTTCATCTTTCCAGATGAACCAGCAAGGGCTGACTCACTAAGTGGGAACAAATAGGATCAATAACAAGCACCAACATAGAACTTTCATGCTAAGCTGGGGCCTGAAAGATGCCATGGTGACCTAATATAGGCTTGTAATTGTAATGCCAAAGCGACCAATGGTTTAAGAAGAAACTCTCATGACTAACAGATATAGCTAAATGATCTTCACTCTCACCTTCACTGTATATTTCTTGTCAACAAGAAGGTTTGGAGACTTCAGATCTCTATGAACAATGGGAGGGTTACGCTTATGAAGATAGTTCATTCCCTTTGCCTGCCATGGAAATGACAAATACTAAACCAGGGAATATAAAGAAAAATAACATTGCTGCTGAAAACCATAAAACAAAAACCAAAAACAATAATATTTATTTGTATCCATACCACGTCATAGGCCATACTCAACCGACGCCTCTCATCCAACATCTCTCGGGCACCAGGTTTATGCAAAAGCCTATACAAGCTACCCCTGCACTTGTTTTGTTTAAAATCAATTAGGCCATCATGGTAAACTATCTTATAGCCATAAAAAAGACTTCCAATATTGGGGGAGGCCAAGAGGGACTGCTAGAGGATGTGATATAAGCATCACAAACCTTGATAAATATTCTGTGACAATTGATAAATTTGGAGGCTGAGTGACTGCACCCATAAACAAAACAATATTTGGATGCCGCAAGCGTTTCATTATTGCAACCTAGCAAAAGTGGAGTACATCTTAAATCAACACCAAATTCAACTGGGATCTTCTGTATAGAGAAAAAGACTAAAGAACTTTGGCTAGGTATACCTCCCTCAAAAATTCTTTACAGCGTTCGGCATGAAAATCTTGTTCCATCAGAATTTTTACAGCAACATCCTGCAATTCATAATGTTTGGACAGTTGTTATAGTGGAAATTGAACATGTAAAATGATATAGAACTAGTGAGTGTGTGTGTGTGTACGACAAGGCCTTAAATATATATACTAAACATAATCCATAGTTTTGCTTCCAGCATCAATAAAGTAATCCTGAGGGACGTATCACAGTCATCCGGGAAAAGATCCCAACAAAAGTGGATTCCAAAATGAAAAGCCATTTTAAAAATTTAAGGGAAAAAAAAAAATTGGCACTGCAAGAGGACAGAAACCATCCCCTTAAAACAAAGCATAAATAAGATCAAAATATGACCTTTTGCAGCATTAGAGCTCAATTTAAAACACAAAAACAAAAAGCTAGCAGGGAATAGTTCATGGAAAACATTCATTTTTGGAAAATCAAACAATTTCAAATAAACTTCTATTCTTTTATGCTCACCAAAGTTGGAAATGCAATAAAGGTTCAAATGTAGTGCTAATTATCTAGTTATTGGAAAGAAGGTTGATTTTTTTTATTTTTTTTTTTGGAGGAGGGGGGGGAGGGGGAGAGGGGGGAGGGAGAAGATAGGCTGCTGACAACCTACAGGCGCAGTTTGTTCAAACGAGACCTAAGGGTGCTGTTACTCACATGTAGATATTCAAAGTACACATTTAATTTAGTAGTTAAAAGATTCAAAGACTTAGATGCTCCAAAGTTTCTGAAAACAAAGGCGACATACCAAAAATTTTACTGTTCTGGATTTAAAAAGCATCAATGTAATAGAATTAGTTGCTTACCGAACCATGCCACTCAGCACGATGTACTGTTCCAAAAGAACCTGAAAATGCAGCAGAACATTTTCAATTACAGACTACTAATACTATTTGTGCTAACCACACAGAATGAGAAGGAATATATCTGTATATGTTGTTCAAGTTCATCACAATAAAAGCAAGAGTTAAGTTACCTGAGCCTATCCTCTCCTTTAAAACAAGATCACTCCATGGTATTGTCAAGTCCTCCATATCAAGAGTAAGTTCTCTGCCAGGTCTGCTGGGAACTAATGGACTTCCTTCAACAAACCTTGTGCTTTCAGTTGAATCCATATTTGAGTCGGTCAGTGCTATGGGTCGGTTATGCATAAAAGGCAGCTGATCCTTGCCCATGTTTGTCAAGTCTACAATGTTCTGAGGAGGGTTACAGGATTTAAATGATGAATCAGACCCTTGGTCCTGTGTGCTTGGATGAGATAGTTGTGGATGCAAAGGAAGGCGGGAATTTTTGTTGCCTTCATTTGAAATTGACCTAGGGTGATTTCTGTCCCTGAACTTCCCATCAAACTGTTCTGTGTTGGGGAATCCAGAATCCCCAGCAGCAACAGCTTCTGTAAGATAGAATTCACGGTATTGTAGTCACACCAGTTCAAACTCAAATTAAATTTAGAATGATTCATGCATAAATGCATACCAGTATACTGCACCTCTTTTGCAAATATAGTTGTTGTCCAACTTCCTACATATAAATTTATTTAATGGGTATGCCTTTTAACATTGTTTCAGAAGCTCACTTGCTCACAAACTTAGTTTAAAATTAATCAACCATCCCTAATCTTACGTTAAGTTAGAAGATGCTATCCATATATTGCCATTCCAGTTCCATTTTGTAAACAGACTTCATTATATGTTTAGCCAATAAAAATTAATATGGAATTAAGCACGGCAATCAAGAGAGACTTGGCCAAGTAACATAAATTAGACAAATTCATACCGTGTCAGAATGGTAGATAATTTGTTTATGAATTTTCTTGAAGAGATGACCACAATATTAATTAAACAGCAAATATGTTAGATTTAGAAGACATGAACCCTATTAAAAGAATCAATAAGCAGATCACTTAATAAAGCTGAAGTTTTAGAGTATCACAAACTAGCCAGAAAAAACATATCACCTGACGAATTTTTGTCAAAGACAAGCTCAAAAGACAGACAATCTGCAAAATACTGCTTGGCTAATGACCTGAAATCAGTTGTAGGTTCAGCTCCTGGTTTAACTCCTGGAAAGCGCAAGGGTGAAGAAAATGAGATGGAAGATGGACCATTGAGCAAGGAATCCGGCAAGCATAAGTGACCTGGCTTCCCAATTAAATCAACCAGATATTCCCTGTAATCATATGGGGTCAAACATGTATTCCAATTGAGGAATTCAGTCTAGAACATCAATACACAAATGTTTCCAACATTTTAACCACCAACCTATGGACCTAGCGTCCTTTCAAAATTTTGCACTTCATGGTTATAGAGCACATAAATTCTGTAAATTGCAGTACTACTTCTTAGCATTAATGCATATGTGCTTATTGATGAAAAATATACCTGTCAAGCCCAAATCGGACGAGACAAGAGGAAGCATCATCTCTCAAGCAGTATTTACAGCCTTTTGCAATTCGACAAGGTAAATCAATAGTGTCAGCTAGTACCTGCAGATATTTTTTTTATATAAAGCAAGTCATCTCAGAAACATCATTGTCAAGTGTCAGTTGATCCAAAAAACATAACCTATTAGAAGAAAACCCAAGAACAGTTTTAATATTATTCTAACACCTACTCTCATGGCATAGTCTTTTGGCCTTGAAGTAAAACATAGCACAGACCTTGAAAAAGCTTTCATACCATATCAAGTGCCAATTGATCCCAAAAGCTTAATATTATTCTAACACTTACTCTCATGGCATAGTCTTTTAGCCTTGAAGTAAAACATAGCGCAGACCTTGAAAAAGCTTTCATACCATATCAAGTGCCAATTGATCCCAAAAGCTTAGACTATTAGAGGAAGGCCCAAGAATGGTTTTATCATTACTCTAACAATCATAAATACAGTCATTTATATTAACTAGAAAAAAGAAAACAAGTCAACCTAGCAAAGATGCATAATCCCATACTTAAACCACCGGAGAATAGTAAATATGTTAATAGTTATAAGTTAGGACCTTACTTTGAATAATATAGCCCGATGCCTGCAGAGGCCAACAGATAGACTACCTATAGGAACAACAACAGATCCCAAGCAGTCTTTAAGGTCATTACCGCAATCCCTCCAGATGGGAACAAACTCATCTTCCCCAACAGAAGCTGAACCCCTTGTCATAGAAATAAAACATAGTTAGAGCGGCTTGACTGGACAGTAAGCTTTCATTTTATGAAGAAAATACCAAGGAAGCTCACCCCATTCGGTTGCAAACCAACTTGGCAAGCTGTTCCACAACCTCTGTTGTGGTTATGCTACTACGAGAAATTGTATGTACTCTATTTTGCAGTTCCTTTAAGCTACTATCACTACGCTGATCCACCATAACTATTTCAAGTGAAGAAACAGTGCCGGGACCCACTGACTTTAGGGATTCAACTGATGGAATTCGACCATTTTCCTGCAGATCAGTGCACACAGTCCACACATAGGGAACCATCCCATGAATTAGGTAAAAGCCATCAGGAATTTTGTCGAAGTATGATAGGCAGCCATTCACCTGGTGCACATCAATAATAAGACACAACATCAACAAAATGCATAGGTACCAATACATAAAAACAAATTGATCAGGATGAAAATGAAATTACTTCAACTTCCACATTCCACCCATCCATTCAAATAATAATATAGCTTTCCTGTCACTCATTGCAAATCACCAAGCAGTTTGAATGAACTTAGATATGTACTCAAAAGTTTTTAACGTTGAACGTTTATGTAAACATATCAATCATGGAACCATGGCCAATCAACATTCAGGAATTTACAAAAACATATCAATCGTCAAAACACTGCAGCCTCATGTAACAAGTACAAGGTTCATTTATTTTGCCAATAAAGTCATTACAAGTTTGGCCAATACACGACTATGTCCATTTACATACTTTATTATAGCTATTCATCAAAACCTGAGCTCATGATTCCTCGGAAGTAAACTACTGCCCATATCTATGAGCTAAATTATCCACTACAATCCATTAGCGCAATCTGAACAGCAGAAAAAAAAAAAAAAAAGGCAAAACCAACATACCCAGAATCGATGTGACACTGCCTCTGCCGAGCTTGATGGCGATGACCTTATGGCCGACTCATCCGGTACTGGATCCAGAAAATTGGGATCGTCAGCACATGTTGCCTCGGATGAAAGCCTCAGTGCCAGAGCTAGCTGCAACTGATAACTCTCCTCCGTCTGCTGCGCCCAGCTCTTCCCCGACGATGACCCTCCCATCCTCACCATCGCCTCCGTCAACTTCGTTCTCAAGTCACCGGCAACCCCACCACCGCCTCCCCCAATTTTAAATCCATCATCATGCGAGTACCCAAAAGCATCAATCTCATTTGCTGCTGCCGTTGAAAGAGTCGGAGCATAATACTCCCCAGACAACGAGCTTTCACCAAAACTGCTCCCACTAGACTGCCTCTGCAACCCGATCGACGAGTACAAAGTCCCGATCCGATTACCCTGCTGGTTCGCCCTATGATCAGGACCTAAGTCCCAGTCAAACCCTCTATCGACCTTTCCCTTATTGCTCTTACCGTCACCAGACGAAGAATCAAATAAAGAAGTCGGCGGAGCTGTAGTCGTGGACGAGGCAGCTCCGCCAACGAACTGGTCGTCAGGAACTTGGCTCAGGAGTGTGTAATTCGATCTTCTACTGGGCATTTCCATAAATACAGTATGTATCTACTGCTCACAAAACCCTAAAACCCGCCATTGCTGAGGGAGTTGAACAAGGTGACTGAAAGTCTGAAACTTTCCGTTTCTCTCTCTAGAATTCGATTGTCGGAGAGAGAAAAATGAAAGGCCTGAAGCTTTTATCGGGTGGCGCAATCGTAATATTCCATTTCAGGACTATTTTTAGCGGTTTGGTAACTTTTTCGGTGCGTCGTTCACACTTTGGGTTAGACGGTCCCGCAGTTCCTACTGGCTTCCTATCCGATTGGGATTACACGCGGACCCGTATTTCACATTTGGATATATCGATTGGCAAAATTGTTTTTAATTTAAAAAAATTGACTCTATTGTTGCGTTCAAGAATTGAATTGATCTTACATTGCCATTTCTATTAACTAAATAATAAATCATAAAAAAATTAAATTTTGATTTATTTAAAATTAAACTCTACAATAATTTTATATATAAAATCAATTAAAAAATTGTTACTACTTTAGTTCAAAATTTTTAACATTAAACTAAATAGTCGAAGCAAAATTGAATAATATATCAATGACAAGTATAGACGAGATTCGATGACCTATAGATTTAGCACATGACTAGGCTTCAAACATGTGGGATGGGTTAATGGATGGTTACTTAATGATCTTCTTGGAGTAGTCATTTTATGTTACATATATTTATTTTGTCAATTACTTAATTTTAAATGTTTGGACACAAGTTCATTATTTAAATGAACGATTATGTGAAGCAGTTATCTTAAATAATTGTTTTTCAACGTTATAAATAGGAGGTTAGCATTTAGAAACAAGCATCATTTTGCCACTTTAATTATCAAACACACTTCATGTTCTCTATAGCAATTTATTACAACCCTACATTCTAATAATTTTAGTATTGTAGATTCAAACATTTCTTTATTTATAATCCATGTGCACTACATTTCTTTGTAACTTACAATTGATTGAAGTGATTATCAAGTTAATTTCTAACTTATAATTTGTTATCATAATTCAAATTTGTGTTACTTTTAATTCAAAAGTTTGTGAGAATCAAAATTCTGTCTATTTACTATGAGAATCCACACTTAAAGTCAAACCTTTTTGGAATTGCAAAACTTGACTTGAAACAAATTGACACTCCTAGTGGGCCACAGTTAAAGTATCTTAATTTTGATCTCATTTGATTTTACTGAGTGGTACTATCTTGAATTATAATGAAGATGTATCTACTATTAATTCTCAAAATGGCCTTCAAAATGAAAAGAGGCCTCAAGAAAATGAAAACATATTTTTTGAAAATGTGATTGTTAATGCTTAAAACAATGTACAAAGAAACAACCAAAATCAAAATATAAGGAACAAACAAGAGATGTTGACTAGAAATACAAACAATAATAACAATTCAGCTAACAGAAATGTCTAAAGAGAAAATAATAATGGACAATTACCCTAGAGGCCCATGCTATATGGTATGCCTTTTAATCAAATGCCTTTTATGTATCTACATATGGATAGAAATTGTTAGCTTAGGTTATCCTAATTACATATTTCTTGATTTTGATATTGAAAAATAATTTTAATCTAAATCATTTACATTACTATCTAACAATATATTTCACTATTTATTTTAATTTGTTTTGCAAGTTCA
>JANHAO010012787.1:0-16189 GCA_026873985.1 Saraca asoca | reverse complement strand
TGTTTTCAGCCCAGGAAGTCTTCATATGAAATGTGTATTTATGTGTTAGATTTCATTTGGGCTTAATTTCAGCTCATTTGGATCTCTACATCTCAAGTTATGGTCTGCTGAAAGCATGGAGGTCGGACTGCTTGGGACAGGGCTGGACAGAATTCTAATTCTGATTTCAACTCAAAGTTCAGGTACCAAATCGATGGATTCAGCCTTGGAGGTCTTCATGGAAATTGTAGATCTATCTCTTATCTTTCCTACAAGATAAAATCACATCAATTGGACAAGTTTAGCTCAAGTTATGCCAGAATTACAAAAACTGCTCAATTTGGTCGAAAATGCAGAAATTTGTATAATGTTGACAATTGACTCCACATGATAGAAACACCTTAACATAGTTGGAATTATGCAATTTTGGCTCTTACAATGCTAAGCATGAGGGAAATTAAATGTGTCAAATATTGTGTTATCACCTCCTAATAGGGTTGCTAAATAATGCAGCTCTTTCACCTTTGTTCTTTGGCCTCCTTACATGGTGACTTAACCATTAAGTACTTTGGGGTAATAGAGCTAGGGGAAGAGCTCTTAACTTAGGAGGAGGATAAGAAAAAGTTTAAGTAGTTTGCCTACTCCTGCTCATAGGATCTAGCTCTTAAAAGCCAATTTCTTTTTTTGTGATAGCTGTAGGCTTATTCTAATCTTGTACTTCAAGTTTTCTTGTATAAACTCACCTCGTTGAATGAGACTTTCAATGAATGAAATATTTCCATGATTCTCATACGTCATGCCAAATGTTCTGTATGTCCCGAAAAGATAATATGTAGGTTGACACAAATAAATTCCTGCAAATCATAACTAAATAAAATGTAAAGTTGAATCACCAATTAGTCATATTAATGCTTCCCAGTTAACAATGAATTTGAGCACTGGTGTGCCTCAGCTGGTAACGAGAATAAGCACCAAAGTACCTTAGTTGATAATGGGTTTTGAGTACCTAAGTAAGTCGCACAAAAGCTATGCCTTAACTAGCACGAGTAGGTCATATGAGAGTTATGGCTAATAGTAAGTCGCATATGAGCTACATCTTTAATTTTCATAAGTTGAATGTTGAAGTAGGTCGCATAAGAACTGGGCCTTTAGCTAGTAGGTCACGTGCATGCGGTGCTTGAAAGTTGGTTGCATGTAGGCTGGCAATCTGGCTGCCCCAGTAGATTATGCCACAATAATCATGTTGCTCAGTGGGTTGTAAGAATATGACTTTGCCAGCAATCTTGTTGCTTAAGCAGGTCATAAAAATATGACTCTACCACCAATCTTGTTGCTTAGGCAGGTCGTAAGAATGAAACTCTGCTAACAATCTTGTTGTTTAGGCAGGCAATAAATTTTAGTGCCTTAGCGGCTCTATGGATTTTAGTGTCATAGCACCTTAGCTGGCTTAAAGCCTTAGCTTGCAATAAGTTGATCACACCACAGCAATCTTGTTACTCAGTTCCATAGCAATTTTGTTACTCAATGGAACATCAATCCCATTGCTCAGTGGGTGGTGTGGATGTACCTTATCAGGTGATGAGTTTATTTTAGCACCTCTGCACCTTAACTAGAGCATCGGAGTGCTTTGGTTGGCAATAAATTTTGTTCATGGATGTTAAGTAAAAGGTTGCATGCATATGAGATAGAAAATTGTAGGCACACAATGTCAAGAAGTAGGTCGCATGCGTGCGATGCCAAGATTTTACAAATACAATAGGTTGAATGCCCTCACCAGATTAGGTAGGTGAGAGCTCACTTCCAGTTTATTAGGATGAGCGAGCGCTTTGCATTCCTAACTCAGGATTTCAATTCCATTCTGTTTAGCATTTTGTCAACATTTCACATAGTTGTGATATTTAGGGGAAAACTTAGGCGCTTTACTAACTTTTGAACATCATTTCATAATCACATGATTTATACAGCAAATGCTTGTTGTTGTTTGGTATTTCACAATGTCACCACCTCACAAGTTATACCACATAATCTTTCAAGCAACCTCTTCTGATCAAATCTTCTATTGCATCCTTAAGTGTCCAACAATATGAAGTGTTATGCCTAACTCCATCATGATAGGCACAAAACTTGTCTCTATTGTTCCTCAACCTGTTAGGAGTCTTCAGGGGTTCAGGCTTCCCGAAGTCCTCCTTATCCCTTTCTACTACAAAGATCCTATCTTAGGTATCTGATAGGATGCTGTAGTCATGATGGTGACCTTGATGTTGAGGTCGCTAGTTCCTAGCCTTCTTTGCAGTCTGGTTATTAGAGGGGTCATTCTAACTTTCATTACTCCTCTTCTTATTTTGGATAGAGTTACTCACTTTGTTCTTTTGTTCAGACTCCTTTGTGCTAAAGGCTTCTTCCCACCTGATCTGTTTGACAGCTCATTTGTAAAATTTGCCTAGGTCATTCATTAGAGATGTGTATATATTTTTATATAACTTTCCATCCTTGCAGAGACCCATAGAGATCGCTGTTAGGATACTCTTTTTAGATAAATTCTCCACATTATTGACCTCGTGCTCGAATCGAGTGATGTAGTCTTTTAGCTATTCATTCTTCCATTGAAAGACCATCGTAAAGTGACAGAATGGTGCGAGCTACCTTTTTAATGCCTTATATTGGCTAATGAATTTCTCCTTATACTCTTCCTAACTACGAATGCTACGAGCTGGGAGATTCCTGAATCATATTTGATGTATGTCTCCTAGTGTTGTTGAGAAGACTCGGCATTTGACCAATGGGTTAGTTAACTGAAGATCCATTTGTACATTGAATGCATTTAGGTGGTCATAGGGATCCTTATCCCCATGATATTACGAGATCATAGGGACTTTTAATTTATGAGGGAGAGATTGCCTTTCTATCTTGTGTGTGAATGGAGTCCTCTTCTCATGATGATCCTGGCTATTTTGAGCTTGAGGGCATTCTTCTAATTATTTTACTCTCTAGAATAGCTCTTCTACCACCGGATCTCGTGTCTTGAATCTCCGGCTAGTTATTTGTTAGCTCATTTTACCTCCTTGGCCATAGAGGTAACAACCTAAGGTACGTCTTTGGCTGGACTTGGAGCTTTCCACTTGATGTGAGCTCTCATGTCACGGGCCATCATGATCTCCACAAGTTTGACAAACCTTTGATCTCATTTATAAGTGGGAGGAGCGAGCTAAATCAGTGCACTAAGGTTCTCTTCTGGGTGCGACAATTTTAACCTATTTTTGTGTAACCAAGGTTTGTGCTTGTGCCAGCACTCTAACCACCTTAGTCAGCTTATCCATTGTATTCTCTAGTGTTTGCTGACATTGCCACCATGTTTGCATTTCTTCAATCTTAGGAACAACAACAGTAAGTTGATGGTGAGCCGAGGGGACAAACTAACTGCAGTACCAACAGTAGGAATGACAAATGTGCTTACCACAGAGAGAACTGGTTCCTACTCCTGTTCCAAGTGATATTCCGATTGGCCAGTCAGAGTGTTTAGACTTTTGACGGTTCTCCCTTTTGTCATGATAGTTGAAGGAAAAAATCAACCAAAGTGCAGATGAGGCCCTTCCTCTAGTGCCAAAATGTTGATGTGTAAATTTGATTTACCCTAAAATTCAGTAATCAATGTGAGGGTTCTTGAAACCCTAAATTGCAATCCGATTGTGTGGAGAGATAAAGAGAGAGAGATATAGAGAGGGAGAGCAAAAAAGATGAGACACCAGGAGTTTTACGTGGCTTGGCTAAAGTTGATTATTCATCCCCTACGTCCACGATCATATATTTCTAAGAATATGTTTACAAAGTATTTGTGTTTGTGTAATCAGTTGTGTGATCTCAATCACTTCCTTTTTTTTTTCTCTCCCCTTTACAATGTTTCAGCCCTTATTTATAATGTTTGGAGTGCTACAGCTGTATTTGAAAAAAAGGAAAGAATAATAAAAAAATAACTATAAATAGACCCTATAAGTTGACATCTATAAGTTGGTTGTGCAAGTTAGTTCTATTCTTAGGTTTAGCCAAAGTGAGTTTCTAGAAGATAATTAAGGTGACTAAAACTCGTTGTCAGTCAACTTGGAGCTATGGTCTTAATCCTTGTCTTGTGGTTTGAGCTTGCAGCTAGCAATCTAATGTCTCTGTTCAGTGACCTTGATTTCGGCCGAGTTGGACTTTTCTCAGTTAAGCTTGTTTATTAGGCTTTTACCAGCCCATTTTATATTGTACTAAAAAAACCCATAACAACTCCTATATCCATGAACCAATATGCTTGACTAATAACTATGAGAAAGAACCTAGTATATATTGTATGTTCTGCCCAAAGATATATATATATATATATATATATAGTTGTGTGTTGGAAACTCCAGTGTGGACTTTGATCATATTTAGAGAACATTTCTTTTATTTTCAATGTGCTATTAACTACTTTATCCAAATTATTTTAGCTATCTTATAAAATAGAAAGTTATTATAAATTACATTTAAGAATTCCATGTATTAATATATACCCCTTGGTTGTAAATTGATATATTGAATTGCATATTGTTGCATGGGATTAAGCCATAGAGCAGTCCAATATGGATAAAATATTTGATTAAAATAATTATTTGATTGCCTATTTTATGAGCATCATTAATATTACAATTATTTAATGTTTTAAGTGCCAATACTTGAAAATATCTTTTACATATATCTAGATATTTATGACCTTCAGATCAATTTTCTAAATATTGATGATTGCATGAGTCTTAATATCAGTGAGAGTTTGTTAATATCATTTTTGGAAATCATAATTACTTGTAGTGTTTAGCCTGTGAAGCAAATATGATAGATATTCTTTAAGAACTTATTTTTGAATAAAGATATCTTGATGGTCTTTCATATTATATTATTTTTTTAGAATGCACAAAATTCTAATGTTTGCTTAGAAAATCTAATTTAAGATATTTGTCAATGTTATCAAATATATATATATATATATATATATCTGTTTATAAAAAAAATGCATAATGAAAGGGTTACAATTTTATTAAAACCTATTTTGTATGCAAATATTTAGTTTTGAAATGTTTTAATAAATATATTTTCTATTGACAAATATTAAATTTGACATATATGTCAAATTTTTTTTTAGGCATGGTATAAAAAAACTATTAAAGTTTTTCATATATGCATTATGGATGCAGAATTTTCTTTTATTTTCTGGACTTGTTTATGATATGTTTTTATTTAGCTATTGTAAATTACTGCCAAGAGAGTTTTCTAATGTTTTGTAAGTCAAATCTTTAGATTATTATCATTCCTTGTTTAAAGTGATCGCTTGAAATATTTACTACTAAATCTCTCTTATTAAAATAATATGAAGTTGATCATGGTTTTTGACTTGATATCTACATAAGCTACTTGACTGAAAGCCTAAAGTTAATACTTTATTTCTCTTATCTTTTGAAAATTTATCATAATACTGATGTATGTAGTTAGAGATTTGAGAAATCTTAATTATACAAATCATGTGAAACTATTGAGATATATACGTTTATTTTGGGACATGATAATAAAATAATTTCATTCAAATGATTATTTCCAAACCAAGGTTATGTTTATAGGATGTTTTTAAAGCCTATTATAATATAGGACATTCAATTCTATTTTTTATAATATGATTGGTTAGTGGGAGTTTTATTATGTGAATGATTGAACCGTTCATCTCAATTAATGATCATAACAAGTTTATTGGTACATGATGTATGTGTTATTTTATTTATTTTTTACATGACCTATTAATCTATATTTTGTGCCATTGTCAAATTTATTTTGATCGTATTGGTATATATATTATGCATTTAATATTCAGTTTGTGATTATTTATCGATACATGTATCTTCTTGTTGAAAAATGTACTGATTGTTTGTTGTACTTATGAGGACTAAGACTTGATGCCAGTCATTAGCTTCTAAGCTTGAGCTTGTATTATGTAGTCTCTTATTGGCACTATGTTAAGATACTTGCTTTGTTCAAGGCTAGTTATCAGGTGTAATATATTATTCTATATGATATCTTTATCAGGACTAAGATTTGGTGTCAATCATTAGTTCCTGGACTATATGTTTGTCTCTTAGTTGATACCATTTTTAGATTTTGAGATGTTCCAGTGATAGATTTATGAGCACTAGGACTTAATATCGATCGCCAGCTCCTGGGTTTGATGTTTGTCTCTTAATTGGCACTCTTTTGGAATTTTGAGACAATTAATTTTGTTGTTGCTAAAAAATTTCACTACCTTATTATTAAGCTTGCTATAGAGATATTTTTGAAGATTGACTTGAAAAATAGCATATTTTACTAGATCAAACCTTTAGTGCTACTTTTCTTACTACACTTTTACATTAATGACTCATGTTTGTGTAGTTGATAATATTTGTAACCATGGAAAGTCTTGCATTGATAATAATACAATTACCACAATGATTTGGTATTGTTAGCTACTTTGGACTAAGTCATGTTTTAGGTGTCATCTTTTAGATTGTGTGTTTTCAAAATTATGGTCATATGTTCTGAATTCTATGTTTAACCTGAGAGTAGTTTTCAAATATAATGTGTTAATATAAAATCTTTACAATTAAGGTTGCTCAAGTGGCAGCATGTTAGAAATTTTTTGTGCTGACTACCATTAATTATAAGTATTTTTAATTTAGATAAAACTAGTCAAATAATAATCTAAAATATTTATTTTCTGGAGCCTAGGTCCGATAAAATGATCTATTACTTATTATAAGTTTATAGATACTTAATTGTGGATAAATGTGTTTAGCTATTAAAGTGTAGACATATATCTTTTACTAACATGTGATAAAAGGGTCAGTTAGGATTTCTTTGTATTAATTAGGTCCCTTCTGCACTCCTAATCTGTCTTCATTATTAGCTTGCTCGTTGAAAGCCACATAACATAGGAGAGGAAGACCTATGTCACTAGTGCATCTTTGTGCTATGTTAATTTTATGAAGTTTTATAAAAAGCATGCTTCTACTTATTTATTGGTGTTCTAATTTATTTACAAGTTAGTATTTAATTTTCTTACACTTTAAACTTTTAATACTTAGAAAACATATTCATAATTTATTCCTGTAAAATAGCATAGATAATAAATTGTTGAAATAACAAACAAATAAGGTTTTATTTAGGGTAAATTATAGCCTATCTACCTGTGATTTACTATCTCTGTTTCACTCTACCCACCTATGATTTAAAAAATAATAAGATATCCACTTATGATTTGCTCTGTTAACATATAACTTATTGTCATAAAAAAAAAATTAACAAACCCTCGTATATGCCTTTTACATGCCACTTCCCCATCAAAGAGGCTCACAAAATTTAGTTTGTGTTCTTTCTAGTCATATGTAATTTTGGCTAATTAGAACATATTCCAAAATTAATTCATTTTGCTTATATTGATGATGTCTTTTGAAGACCAGTAAACAATTGTAGTGACATTTTGCTTATCTTTGGATGCCTTTCGAAGACCAGTAAGCAATTGGTGGCCACATGTATATGATCATCTTTTCTGATTTTCCTTTTTTACGAGAAAATTAGGACTGATTAAAACCTGTTTGATTTGAGCTTCTTCACAAACATGGACATTGGCACTGATAATTTTTTTTTCTTCAATAACTTATCAAGAATTACAGTAGGGAAGCTTGAACACTGTGCATGGAGGATATGATTCATGTCCTTGCTTGTGGCTATACATCTGGAAAGTTTGGTGACTTCTGATAGTAATGCATGCTTACTGCTGTCATAGTTTAGTTTTATCAATTGTCCAAACAAACTTTAGTCCTAAAGATTCAAATTCCACTCTTTGCAATCCACTCTTTAATATAAAACTTTGGAGATCTCTGGGGTAGAAGAGAAAGGAAAGAGGGGTGTTCCTTGATTATATTTTTTTCCAAGGCTCCAAAGATACATGCAGCAGATACAAAACCCCAACCTCGCATTAATCACTCTTAAATTAGCAAAAAATATTAAAATCACTAGCTTATTTCATGATCATGTTACAAGAAAAGTTGCAGTAATTACAAAAATATATAACTGCATTATGATCACCTAAAACATCTTGCAATACAAAAATTTATGATAGCAATGCATATATTACAAGAGTAAAAAGAATCAAGCTTGCACCCCTAACCTCAAATATAACTTCACTGGAATTCAACTTTGGGATCAACACCAGATCGGCTTTCGTCTACTAGGGCCCAGCTTAACATCTCAGTACAGAACTGATCATCTGGTTTCAGCCACAATGCCTGATTCCATGGAATAAAAAGAGATGTAAATCCAAAATCATAAGAAAACTAAACAAATGCTCACAAGGCAAGGATTTCTTTGATACAGGATCAATGCTCACACTATGAACTATGGATGATACTTCATGAATATACATGTTAACATAACACAATTATTTGCAAGGTAGCAATTGACCAACACTGTATTCTGACAAATATGTACATAGTTCCTGGGAACTAGTACAATGACACCAAAATGCTTGATAAATGTTAACCCATAACATTTTTTCTGGTGTTGGGATAATAACGTAGAGCTAAACGAGAAAGCAAGGGAGAGAGAAAAAGAGACAAGGTTTCATGCTTAAGCAAGATCTATGCAAATTAAGGGCATTGGCAGATTCATTGGAATATATATATAAACAAGAGCAGATGACAATAAACTCACTTTGTGATAGTACGTAATTGCTGTAGTGAAGTCATCCTGCACAAATTCAAACATCAAAGAACAGAAGCCTCATTAGAACTGGCAAGTTGAGCTAACTTCTTAAGTTGAAGAATTTTCTTCAGAAAGAAAGGATATTTGCAGCAAGTTTTTCAGGAGACTGGAATATCAATGATGTGGCCATTGAAGCCAGATGTTATTGATTCATTGCCTTTAACAACATGACATCTGTCATTTTACACGCATTACTCTCAACCTGCCCAAGCATTTAATTATAAAAATAACAGATTATACATATTTAAAAACTGTTTGTAGTTGGCATCCTTGAAAATTTCAATGAAAAATCACTTGTCAACTCATAGTAAGAACTCCGAGGGATCTAAGCAAAAGGACTACCATGTGATGCCCTCCTTAGACTAAAGGGACCCATAAGATAATCCACTCGAATTCATGTATGATCTATGTACTTTTTCTTCCGGAAAAAAAAAATATATCATACAAGTCAATAGTAAACATTCCCCTGCAATAGTCTTCATCACTAATGAACTCAATCATATACAATGAAGGTAACATTACAATCAACTATTGCCAAAGCCATAAAACAAGGATGAAAGACATTTACTTTTTTCATGACAAATAAAGATACATTGAGAACTGAGAAACACAATATTGAAATGGTAAAAAAGGGAAAGAATTTTAGATACCTGCAAGTGGTAAGTGTATGCCAGACCAGCATAAGCACTAACACTTTTTGTAGATAACGCAAGTGCTTTCTCATAGTATGAAATTGCTTCATGGTACATCCTGAGACAAAGTTCATTAATTTAATTTTCACCAGTCAAAATCTACAACTTGGTATTTTACTAATATTTAGAATTAAGTGATAAGCTTTAATCAACAAAACCAACATCTAACAAAAATACCAAAAACATGGTGGGTCAAATACAAAATCCTCAATGCAACTGGAAAAGAGATATGTAGATTTGTGGGGTTCACTGGCAAATTTTGAAAAACCTCAAGGTGACATCAGTTCCAAAAAATTTATTCTTTGATAATGGTGATAACAAGAATGACACTTTGAGATGAATAGAAGATGCAATCTGTATTCTCTAACTATCAGAATCCTAAGTCCAGAAGCAGGACAACTGGCAAGAAATACTCAAGTAAATGACTACAGAAACAATTTTATTAACTCACTTTAACTTTCTGTATGCATGAGCAAGATTAACTACAGTTGGTTCCCACATTTCACTTAAGGTAGATGGGATCAGGGCTATAGTCTTCTCCAACCACAACACCGCTTTGTCATACCTGAATCAGAAGTCACAAGGATGCATGTCAAAACATTGAACTTCAAAAAATTACAATTCTCTTTTCCTCAAATAGGAGTAGATTCTGCTTCCTCTTCTCTTTGAAAATACCTCAGTTGAGAGAAGAACAGCATAAGTATTTATTATGCTGGTGTATTACTATATAAATGCAGAGGAACAACATTAACACCTAACATTATCTAGTTACAACGGCGAATACCCCGTCTGAATAATACAGCTGTACACTTAATTATATGACAGAAACAAGTTGGAATTCATCTGCTACATGTCTTCACATACTTAGTGGAAGTAATTATATTCTAATAAAACAGCATTGAAGTGTTGCAAAATCCAGGCTAACCACATTCCCCACAGACAAGTTTTATTTCCTTTCATCTAGAATCATGTGAACTGCCCAAGGGGGAAGGGAGAGCTTATGGATCTATAAAGTAATTATAATACATGAAAATTTTTCTTTGTTGTTAAGGGTTTTGTTTGGACTGTTGTTTTGAACAAAGATCAATTGTAATGATATGTTACTAGTGAGCAAACAACATAAAGCTTTGTCCCTGGATATGTGTTAGTTGTGCTCTAAAAGTTCAGACACTAATAATCACTTGTTTCTGAATTGTGAGATGGCTTGGCAATTATGGAATGAGCTTTTCTGTTTGTTTAGAGCTTCGTGTGTTTGTCTAGCTACTTTGGGCACATTCTTTTCAACTAGGTATTGTGGTCTTAGAGATAACAAGGAAAAGGCACACATTGGGAAGCTGGCTGCAAGACTTGCTTTTTATGATGCATATGGTTGGAACAGAATACTAGAAATTATAAACATCAATATCAGCCTATATTCTTGATGGGGGGTAAGATTATGTTTGTTACTTCTATTTGGCTTAAAGCTCTTGGTTTCTTTAGAGGAAAAAGTTTAATTGATTTGCAAAGGGATTGAGAATCTGTTTCAGTTTTAGAACTTTGATTGGGCGGTTTTCTTGGTTTTATTTTTCTATAGTTTTTAGCCTTTTAAGTAATACTTCCTTTTGAGGATTGCTTATCCTCATCTCATGTACTCTTCTTCCTCCTTTTAATATAATAAGTATTCTTTTTCTATGGAAAAAAAAAAAAAAACACTTCAAAGTAGGCAGAGATCCTTACTCTTTCATGTGATAGGCAACAACTCCAAGTTCATTATACACAAGAGGATCAGAGGGACAAATTGCCTTAGCCTGCATAAAAAACTGAGGAAATACATGCACTTGTTAGAAACTGGGATATGCCATGGAAAAGATACGAATATTGAATAATGCATGATTTACTTAAATTTACAGGACAATGTAGTTTGAGTCATCTCATGGATGCACTTGTTTTGATCCCAAGAAGAAATTGCTCAGATAATATTCATGAGTTGAATGGAATTTACTAGCAAAGAGTAGCGCTTGAACTTTGTCTCTACTGACAATACAAACTACTTGGTACGATTATAAATTTCTGCAATGATAAGGGTGTCAGCATGACCTCAAATGATTACATAACCATCTCTCTCAATCTTGCGAGATGCACGGTATAACATGTACCTGCTCAGCAAGCTTATAGCTACGGGTTCGCATGCATTCCATTCCTATGTAAAGAGTGGGTAAATGACACCTGGAACAAGAGAATATCAAGATTTAACCTGTAAAAGAACAATTTATGATAATAAGAGGATTTCATGGTTATGTAAAATACTATGAAACACTCAATGACAACACATGCATGCCACTTGCCAGTAAACATCTATATGAATCCTAACCCAGGAAACTGAAAATGTACTAGTGATAGAGTTAGAGGGAAAAAAAAAAGGAATTTGAAATAGTAAAATATTGCTATGTTAAAGAGACTTTTTCCTTTATTACTTTCTTGGTCTTCCCACGTACCTATTCAATCTTAAGACCTAGGTCACTTTCCTTTCTAAACAGAAACACTCTTAAATTTTTGTTGCAAATGGCCAACCATCCAAAATAACAGGCTAAAACTTTATCCATCCTACTTATGCATTTGACCAAAACTATCACTCCTTTATTTTATCTTCTGCTTTCTTTTACAGGATTCATTATGAGCAGATTTTCTCAAAGAATCTATGCAAAGTAACTTACCAAGAAACAAAGATTAGAAGCTTAGATAAGGCTCTTTTAGATTTCAACCAACATAATTTCCCTACAGCTTTCCTTTCTTTTAAGACTTATCAAGTCCTTGCTGCTGATTGGTATTCTTTTAGATTTCAACCAACATATGGTTTAGGTTATAAGGAAAAAAATCCAAACCAAGAAACATTTACCATAAAAGCCTCTCTGGCACAGCAGGTCTAATCAATAAACCCCTTTTCTATATACAAAAAAAGGGAAAAGAACAACAGAAAACTACGTTCTAGTCTTTTCATAACCATAATCATTTTTCTGGAAACTTTTTCATGAAAAAACACTGAACTCAAACTCGGTACAGCCAAGTACTTCATCAAAAGGTGAAAGACAACAGGTGAAAGAAATAACTCAATCATATTTTAACAAAACAAAATATCTAATGAAAGAATATCAATAAGCTACCCAGGAAACAAACGAGCTGCAGTGCGGTAAGCCGACATAGCCTGATCACCCTTTTCTTGAGCAGCATATGCATTTCCATACCCTACCCAAGCAGGTGGAAATGTTCCATCAATACTAGTTGCCTTGCTGTATGGTAGAGAAGGAAATTGAACAATAAGTGTTCATTCATGATGTTGCAAAAGCAATATGAAATATGAAAAATTAATTCAGTGTTACAAAACCAATCCAAGTTGTAGTTAGTTTGATAAGCTAAAGATGCAACTTTGACAACAATAGAATTATCAAGCAACCAAAGTCATGTTTGGGAGAAATACAATTAGGTCAAAACCTAGCATGCCACAAGGACAAATTTGGACAACCAGAACAAGGATCTAATATATATGCAATTTATGTACACTTGACCAATATGAGGTCTGTAAACATAAAAATCCTCATAAAATGGATAAAACAGTTCAGAAATAGCAGGACTACCATAAAGGCATTTCTTGATATAACATGAAACATATGGCTAACACATAGCATGACAGAGCTTTCTAACGTAAAAAAAAAACAAAGTAAACAGCCTACCATCCACTTGATTCAACAGAGAAAATCAAAGTATCATATTTCAAAATAAATAACATGCCAGAGAAGCAAAGATCATTCTGTGGTGAAAATTGCAAGAGAGCTCAAGCATTAGATGTCCAAGATGGGTCTTATCTCACTTTGTAGACTCATGTTTACCTGAAATTACGATGGGATTTTTCATACTTCTTAATACAATAGTAGTAGCAACCAACAGCAAACCACGATAAAGCCCTAAAACAAAATCAGAAAGTAATCAACAAAGTGCATTATATATATTGTCTATTAAATTTAGGTAAGAAACATGTGGTTTATGATATCTGGAAGAGTAAAGACACCTAAAAGATCTACAGTAAAGGATTTAAGAACACAAAAATAAACTATATGAAAATAAATTTACTTTTGAGGATAATTCTTCACTAAATTGCATGCCATAAGATAGAGTTCATTTGAGTACCCAAGCTCCATAGCAGCCCCTAGATGTACCAAAGTACTCTTAAGATGGAAGGGATCCTTCTCAAGCAAACTGTAAGAAAAGTGCCGAAGCTTGGTTAAGAGAAAGAAAGGGAAGGGAACGGAAGCAAGACAGTGAATGAGTTAAAAATCATCACTATATACAAGTCCTGGCTAGATAGCCAACTTACACAGATGTTAACTGAAAACATTTCTGATATTCACCACATTGATGATAATATTCAGCTTTGCAGGACAACAGATCAGTGTTACTTTTCAATGTGCACAAGAAAGAAGGGTTAGATTCATCATTTTTACAGCTTTCATTATCAATGTCTCTGAACTTGGCTTCTACATCACTTTCTTTCTCATACTGCATAACAAGGAATGGAAGAACCATTTCTCATAATTAGTATATCTAACAGTTTCTAAACACAAAAAACAAGTAAAGCAATGTTTACAATTAGAATACTTCAATATAAGAATCATTTAGATAGAAATTAGAATGAATCCCAATTGGTGCTTGTCCTTACCTTCTTTATCAGACATAAATATACGGATGAGAGCCATTTATCTTCAGTGCCAAATTGCAATGATGTGATCAGACTGGCTTCTGATGTATTCAATAGATAGAAAAGGAAAGATAAAGAAAGAGAAATTAGGATCATTTCAGGGTTAGATAAACTATTTTTTAAACCTATTCATACAACAAAATTGCAATTGATGAGGATTCCAAGATATCAGTTAAGAACTTTTACCTTCCTCACATGTAAGCATGTGATTTTCAATAAGACATTCCAAAGCCTGAAAAAGCAACCAAACAGCCAGGGTAAAATTGGGGAACAATGCTTATGTAAAAATAGATATAAGCACACAGAGGCATATGATATTATACTTCTAGAAATCCAGGAAAGCAATCATAACTTAGACCAGACTAAACTCAGATGAAAGGCCAAAGCATTGAATTAATTTACTACTTTAGAGAATCTAATTGACTGCCTTTACCATACAGTTTAAATTCTGGACATCCGATAGAAAAGACAGTATAGAGAAGAAAAAGACATACCTCATAGCATAACGGATCGGCTTTTATAGCAGCTTTGTACCTTTTAAGAAAAACAATTAGCAAATTAAAGGAGGTTTGCAACCAGCACACTAATTCTATAAATCAAAATGGCACACATCACAGTTATAACTTGTATAATTCTACATAAAGGCAACAAATATACTCCCTCCTCACACTGAATTAAAACTCAATACCAAGTACCAGCCTCCTCCTTTTCCCTTAAAGAACAAAAAGGCTAAGCTAAAAGTTTGCCAAGCAACTTACCACAATCGAGCCTGGGCACGTTTCGCTAGAGCTTCATAAGCTTTGCCTCTTAAGAAGCATATTGCTGAAGATATCTGTTATAGCATGAAAATGCATTGTAATAAGCAATAAGTAATAACTTGCAAAAATGAGGACATTCCAGAAGCTAACCAAGCCAAATTTCAAGCTATTGACATCCTCCCAAAATTTCACGTTCTTTACATTTATTTTCAGTGTGCCTGCATGAGGCATCAGGTCAATGTATCTGGTACCATTCTTTTATTATTATTTTTTTTTCTTTTCTATTCAATATAACAAAGTTGCTAACTAATTATTTTTATGAGAATTCTCCAATTCATGAATAGCTTCAAGTTGTTATAAGATCCTCTAAATACAGGTATCATTGTATAAATAAAAGGAAAAGACGCATAGAAAAGAATTAAAAGGTAAAAGGAGTCCAGAAACCAGACTCACATTGATCTCACGATCTTCACCATCTTTATCTAAGTACATGATGCTAGAATCCTTTGTGTTAGAAACATTTCCATCTTCATCTACTTTAGCCTCACCAAGCATTGATAGGCATTGATCCCATTCCTTCAATTCCTCCTTTTAAAGAAAACCATAAAAAAAACAAAATAACATTCTCACTACTTAGCAAATCAGGTCAAGGAAAAAGATGTACTAACCACTAAACCATAGCAGAGCTACTTGTTTAGTGATTAAAGAGCATATGTTAGATAGTAAAAATAAATAGATTGAACTATTTCTTATCAAATAGATGCAATACATATGTGTCCTTCATTCAACATTTCTCGTCTAACACTTGCAACAAAGGGATTTCATAAATCATAACGAAAACACATTAGAGAAATCAAAACAGTAACTAAGGAAGAAAAAGGACTGGCAACTAGTCAAGCCAGCTCACAAGGAGCTCATAACTCTATTCGAATTTTGTCTCGATAAGCTAAGCTCACGAGATAAATGAACGATACACGGTTGAATTATTTGGCTTATATTATAAATGAGTTGAGCCTCATTTGTATCAGTGTTATCAATGGCGAATGGTGGCAAGCCAAAAATCTGCATAAATCTGCATGGATCTATGGCAGATGGCGTAGTGGTTGCAATACTGATTAATGGCGAATATGTTATAAAATAAGCAATCATAATTATAATAACAATACAGTCATAGAAAGTGAACAAAAAGGATTTCAAGCATAATGAAGTTATAAAAATCATAATATAAAATA
>JANHAO010012786.1:0-16179 GCA_026873985.1 Saraca asoca | reverse complement strand
TAAGAACATAGCAACTTGTTCTTCTATTGGTACTAACCCATCTTCCTTTAGCCTACCCTCAACATGTAGAAGAGAACACAACACTAAAAAAGTATAAGTATCCATTCGGAGTTGTTCCACATAGGCAACATCATCATTTACTAGCCTCTTTATGAACTCTACCATTGTTTTTTCCCTCACCCTTGGTATCACCTATCGCTTTAGGGATAATCTCTCATGTTATCTTTGAGCCACACGACACACACATAGGTATGCCATAATACATACAATTATCATCTCCAAAAAGTCTTGTTCCATTATCAAATACATTGACATGATATTAAGGAGCTCAGTTATATCACTAAGCCATCCATTTGGGTCATTTGGCCATCGGTTTAGGTCAAGCTTTTTATTAGGATCCATATCACCTTAAATTTACAGATTACTCATTAAAGAAAATAAATGAACACAAATCATGATAGAATAAATGACTCTAAATTTTAGGTCAATCTTAATTAGTCAAAATTATGAGCAAACCAAACAAAACTACAATCGAAAATTGTAGGATAATAGATTGAATTAGTCAAAAGACATATTTCTTTACACAGAAGGCAATTAAATTATTTTTTGTTTTGAATTTCAACTCAATCTTTTAATCAGACTTGCAAAAACATAAGAAGATATGATTTCAAACTCTAGACAAAACAAGCGATAAATTCTATAGACTCCAATGGATCAATCCTCCATCATTATCAGACTTAAAGCCCTATGTCACTTGAGAAAATCCAAGGTAACTTGGACGTTTCTAAACTCAAAATATACCAAAACAACCAGGCTTTTTCCCAACCTCAGAACATAAGAGGAGGAAAAATAGATTTTGTGAATATAAACACATAAATAACTTTGCATTATCTAAATTTTAAGAAAGTAGAAAACCGTGGATATCAAATGCAAAAGGGAATTTTAAACATTGATAAAGGTCCAATATAGCTTTCATTTTAAGTTTTTAACTTCAACAAAATATTATGGCTTTGTTATATCACATAGTAAGATAAAGGTGTATGACAAATAAAAGTATACATCGGTTCCCCATAAAAACTGATTCTTTTGACTGCTAAATCTTTCATGCTCTGACTTAAAATTGAACATGATAGTGTAGTAAATATTTAATGTAATTAAAATTCTTATATTCTTGTATATTATTATCTACTACAAGTCTGCAAATTGCCAAGCATAAATTTGAAAAGGAAAAATAAAAACTTTGAATCACTCGATTAATATATAGTTATTAAGACACAAAGAAAAGTGAAACAAACTCACCACTTGAAGTTGTGTTGCTGCCTGCATTGTGAAAGACAAATTGCCAACGACGCTAAAGGAAGGATGACAATTGTGCACTGCTCTAATGGATCCAACAACGTCGAACTGGAGCTACTAGTGCTTGGTCGTGCAGCACTGATTGAGCGGAGCTAAAGGAAGGACGTCGATAGGGCGGTGCTATCTGATCTCAGTCTGACATAACAATAAGGCAGGGAATTAAGGTTTCAAGCAATAGTGAGAATGTCAATCTGCAACAATGGTGGGGGTTGGATTGGAAAATAATTAAAATGATTTATACATCACAATCTAATCAGGTCTAATCCCACCCTTTAAGCCTAATTTGGTTATCCATTATTTTGATGGATAAGAGGGGTTTGATGGATAAGCTTATATAATACATTAGTTGTACCAAATGATTGATAAATTCATAATGTGTTGTGTTGTATACTAAAATTAGCCTCGTGAGGACAAGTCCTATGAAAGCAAAGACCATCCCTCGTACTTCAGCAAGAAGCTTTCATGAAACTTCAGTCGAAATAACAGATAACAACAACGACAATTGCTAAACCCCCTTTCGCTCGCTCGTTGCAATACAAACAGAAGTTGTGGGGTACGGACCAAAGGGACACCCCAGAGATAATGCAGCTCAATGGTAAGAGCTCAAGGGTCGACCCAACGCAATGGCCGATCGCCCTATTCATACTCACTGCAGCAACCCTTGCGGCCTCCCCGACCAAGAAACTCTTGCTTGAAATAGCAAAGTATCTTGTCCAACACGATAAACGGATACAAAACTATATTGTCGGCCTAAAAAGCCAACTTTCACAGCCTACAGACAGAATAAGGTCTTTTCATTGTCTTTCTCATTTATTTGATGTAACACAATTATAGCTTGTAATTAATGCATGAAACCACTCCTTCTTCTATAAATAGGATGGCCTTGTTAGGAGGAAGGGGCGGATCTTGTAAGCAGAACTCCTACAAATTATTCAATATTAATAAAACCTCCGCCATGGAAGTAGGGTCCGGTACTACCCGGATTTGGCTGAACCACGTTAAAAACCACCGTCTCTCTCTCTCGACTCATCTCTCACAACCCTTCAAGAGCGGCATTAATTCCTGAAACTCATATCCCGTTGACTGAAGTTTCGGCCTTCCGTACGAATCGAATTTCACCGTCAACATGTTGTATTAGCTTATCCTATCAGGCCTAATACAGTATACCAAATAGACCCTATATATATTCTTTATCAAAGATAACAAAAAATGGAGAATCACACATGAAAACTTCAAATTTCAATGTGGATACTCTGTGAATCACAATTACAAAAAAATAGGATATGTCAAGAAAAGTGATGCAAGCATGAATATAGGTGAAAATGAGTTGAGTTAAGTCGAGTCTAATATCTACTTGTTCGAGCTCAAGTTTAAACTTGATACTAATAAACGAATTTGAACTTGGACTCATTGAACCTGAAAAGGTTGAGCTTGAATTTGGCTTATTCGCGAGTCTTAGTAAGCTCCTAGCATATTATACAATATTAAACACTACAATTTTAGATTATTATATTATTATACAATATACATGTATTATATCATTTATATATAATATAAATTTTATGTTTTCTATTATTTATACATGATATAAAAATAAAAAAAAATATCACACAAACTTGAATGATAATGTAACTTTACAAGATATCTTGTTTGGATAACCTTTTTTTTTAATGGAATTTCATTACAAAATTTTACAAAACACAAATACTTAATCTTACAATCACACAACAAAGTAAAGAACACTATAAAAAATGCATGATTTTTAACGGAAAAATCTATCAAAAATCATGAGAAATATGCTAGAAACAATAAATTTTCAATGAATTTATAATGGAATTGGGTCGTCAATAAAATTATAGTCGGAAATCATTTTCATTAGAAAAATCTATCAAAAATTCATTCCTAATTGAATTTTTCAATGAATTTTGAGATGACAATTTATTATTTTTTTTTTGAAATTCCATCAATAATATGCTAAAAATCTATCGTAAATTGGCTAGTAAATTCATTGAAACTTTTGTTGGAAATCCATCCAGAAATCGTAAAAAATCCATAAAAAATCTATTAGAAAAAGGGAAAGTTTTTAAAATATTATTTGATATAATTTTTGGTTTTTAAAGTTTTATTAAAATTATTTTGATCAGTATTAAAATTTGATTTTAATATTTCTTTAATTTTAATTTCTAAAAATTGATATTTAATTATAAGAAAAATTAAAATATTACATACAAGAAAATGTATAAATATATAAAATTAGTAAAATAATTCATAAATTGTATTATTCAAATCAATGTATGAAATATATTATTCAAATAAAAATATAAAAATATAACTATAACCTGAGATTGTCAGAGAATAACTGATCATCAATTGCTAGATTCTGGGTGTCCTGCTATTATGGCTGTCTAGGACCTTTGATTGGTGGTGGTCAAATTGTTGATCGGGATGGCTATGGTAGCTGTAACAGATACTGATGGTTGCCAAAACTGGTCAAAAATAGTACTAAATTACCAAAGCTACTAGCAATTAGGGTGAGTCTAAGTTATGTCCATAGAGATTGGAGATTGATTCCTTTATGATGCAATGTAATAAAATTTGGAGGGGGTGGATTCCTTCTAGACTAGGAATTTAGGAATTTAAGTAAACAAGTTAAATGCATAACAAAATAGAAACAAAAGATAGGAAAAATTAAAGAGGAAAGCTTAATTCAAGGGACTTTTGTGACCAATTCACCGACTGATCCTTGATACTAATGTTTCATTCCTTCTTTGATCACGTAGCGAAGATATTAATTAGGCCTAACATCTAAGTAAACCTTATTAATTTCTCTCTAAATTAGTCAACCAAGCCTAGCACCTCATTGACACTTATTGTTAAATCAGTGAAAACCTAGCACCCTAACTAATTTACTAATAGCATTAAGTCATAAAAATTCTAAGTCTAATTAATTGAATTACCCTAATGGTAACCTAATTAATTACCTTTAATTCTCGAGGAGACTTAACTTGCCCTAGCAACTTGTCAAAGCCTTATTGCTACCCTACAACCAAAGAACTACAATTAATGAGAATGTCTATAGGAGTTTGGCTAGCTTTAAACCACTTTGAATAATTAATTAATGGGCCCCTTAATCAACCATCCATAGTAATTATAGGCAATAAGAATAGAGAATCAAAGTAGGAATAAATTGTCAATTAAAACAAGTCTTATAATCAAGAATAGAAGATGTGCAAAAATTCCCTTACATTAAGATGAGTTTATTTATACATTAATGGAAAGTAAAATGCAAAATTAAAAAGGGAAAAAGTAAACCTAATACAGATGGGGTCTTTCTCTAGAAGAGCTCCTCTCCTCCAAAAGTTAGAAACAATATAGCAATGAGTGAAAAGATATTATAAGAGAGGTTCAACTAATTACTTATAGGCTTAATGTACTATCTCTTAGTTGGGCTATGGTTTAGGATTGGAAAGAGGCCTATTTGGATGTGACGCCCTGTAAATGAAATATAGGCCTATCACTTAGCTTTCTAATGACCTTAACCTTGTATTAAAACTCGGTATCTAGCTTAAGTTATAAGCTAAACACCAAGATAACTTTTTAAACTAGTGCAACCCCACAATAGATTTAAACATTTAAGTTCACAATCATGTAATTAAATTAAAATAGTGTATTTTGCCCTTAAGGCCTTCATAAAAGTTTTTAGAGTGGATTTTATCTATCCTATTGGCTTGAGTTTGCACCAAAATGATTTTTGGAGCTCCACTTATGAGTGAAACACTGAGATGGGTTCTAGGTCATAGCATTGCACTCTGCTCTAACTTGTGGGCTTTGTTTCACCTCCAAAACAATATAGAATGCAGCATTACAACTCGTTCCTTCTTGATCTTGTCAATGATGCCCACTCACAAATCATGATCAAATAGCCTTTCCAAATCATTAGTTGTGTTCTCAAAGCCCTTGCCTCTTTGCATTTAAGTCTATGCCAAGTCTTCATTTCTTTTGTTGAAATTCTCATGCAAATTAAAATAATTAATTATTTGATGTTTTAAATTAATGTAATGTTTTTAATATCAAACATACAATACATTAATAACAAAAATGCAAGGTAAGAGAAGCTACTTACATAGGACTATGCAGCTTGAGGTGTTACTAATAGTCATCCTTCTAGGTGTAGATGTGGTGGAACAGGCCACCTACAAGTGGCTCGACCTTTGTCTCATGTATTTGCATAACATGAAAATTTTTATGGACATAAACAACATTAAGTTAAAATGGCATAAATAACATTAACTTAAAATAACAAAACCATGCACAACCAATGCTTTGATATAGGGATGGATCCACTTGTGTGCATGAAATAACCCGATCTAACTGCATCCGAGGCTCTGTTTCTCTTATTTTGCTCAAACTTGGACTTGAATTGAAGGTTTTCCTAATACTTGAGAAAGTCTCCCCACTCCCTGTTCCTAATCCAACTGGGATGAGCAGGTCCCTTCTTTTGCACTTCATCCATCATATCTTTCATTTTAGGGGAGCCCTTATGGTTAAAGTTCTTCCACATGTCCTTTTCATAAGACGAATTCCACTTATAATACTTCTGCAATTAAGAAACAAAGAAAACATCAAATAGTTAGCAAATAGTTTTAAAAAGAAATTTAAATTATAAATGAAGTGTTGAAACTTTACCACAAAATTTGCATATAATATCCTTTGGGTAGGCTCTTGAATACTCTTCCATGTACCTTCATATTTGCTCATAATAATGTGGTGTATGGTACCTACCAACTTGTGGGTTAGGAAAAACTTGATTAACTAATAAAAATAAATAACATAAAGAAATTAAATAAATATAATGAAGAAATTAATTAGGAACATATACCCTGTCCTATATAGCATAATGGTGTTTATATGATAGGTACAGGTATCACAGGAGGTGGAGATTGTCTAGAGGTAGATGCTACTCCTAAAGATGGAGGCATCATCTGTGAAGGTGTCCTAGCTATCTCTGGGGACAAAGTCTATTGCTGTTGTGGCTATGCCTGCACCAATGCTTATACTGGTGGCTTTATCTAGCTAGATGTCAATCGTGGTTTGGGCATGAAAGTGTAGCTAGGAGGAATAATAGCTGTGGAGCTCTAGACAACAATCATAGGTAAATTACTACTAGGGAAATCACGAAGAGAACCTCATCCTTGTGGCTGTTGTCTTCTACCTCCACGTTCAGAACTTTTGCAATCTTTCATATGCAAATATTTACACATGATATAATTAAAAAATAATTATATAAATTGAAAAACGAATAAAGTAATTTAACACTCATATATACAAGTAACAAACTAACATGTCACATATAAAATGGAAGTTTCATTCATCAGATTCATCATCTACATTTTCTTCATCATTATCTTCATCTTCGTTGACATCACCCTCTTGTTCTACATCTATTAGTTCATACACCTTCTCATATCCACCATCTTCATTATGTAAGCTAATAATTGAATCATTTTTTGGAATCAACTAACATGCATATGACATATGATCATCCAAGTAAGCATATTTGAAGCTTCTCATTCCAAAAGATGACACAAAATGCCCATCTCCCTTTGATTCTCAAGATGTCATCTCATATGAGGACCCTGACTTCATTGAAGCATACAACCTTTGTAACTTGGGAATTAAGGGTAGATAATACATTCTCTTAAATGGAACTTCTTTACTATTTTGGCCTGTCCTCCATTCCTTATACCAAGGTGAACCACAAATTCTACATTCTTTATCATATTTGGCCTGCTTATGAAACAACATGCCCCCTTTTATACAATAGTCTATTTTCTTTAACCTTAATCCTAAATTCTTCACTAACTTCCTCATTTCATAAATATCAGGTGGATGTGTCTCGATCATAAGTTGCATAATTTGATCAAGGGAATTTTGTGGTGAGTTAAACTCAGATTTTATGCTTAACATCCTTACTGTTAATGATAATTCTAAATGGTTAGTACAACCTATCTATAATGGTAGATGTATAGCTTCTAGCATTTCATAAAATTTCTGGGCATATCTATTTATAGGTTTTTCTATGTTGCTTTCAAAGTGAATTAACCGACATCCAACACTATATTATCATATATATTACTTGTATCATGCCAATCTTGTATCACACCACTAGAAGATTCTCTATTTTCTATAGATCTCTCTTCACCGTGATTAGTCCACTACCAATAATCATATTTAAATCCAAATCTATATAAATCAACCCTAACTTTATCAATAGGTAAAAATTTTCTACATTTATCTTTAGAGCATGAACACCTTATCTGACCACCACGTATATAAATTGGCTTAGTTTTTGCAAAATCGATAAATTCTTTCACCCGATTAGAAAAATACATCTTATATCCATTACATCCCAGGAGAAGTCTATCATACATCTACCTACAGTGTTATCAAATTTTCATATTCTATTTATTGAAGTTAATTAAAATAAAAGAAAATCACTATATACTTATAAAAATATATAGGACAAACTATTTATAGAATTTTCATATCTCATAAATAGTTCAATTATTATTTTTTCTTCTACTTGATAAAAATAAATAATAATCAAATCTATTTAGGGACTAATTTCAAAAATTAACAAAATTAAAATACATATAATTTCTAAAATAAAAATATATTCTAACTAACAATATACATAATTCCTAAAATAATTTCAACAATACTATTAACGATGTCATCTAACTACTTAATTCTATAGAATCTAATTCAAAATGTATATAATTCCTAAACGTAATTCACCAATTATAATTGGTCAATACTAATTCAAACATACAAGAAAGTACAACACTAATAATTAAAAATTAATTCCTACAACATTAAAAATTATGAATAATTATTCAACTAATAATTAAAAATTTGTACTAACTTCAACTTCTAAGTAAGATAAGTCACAAATAAATTGGTATAGAAATTAAAGTCGAAAACTATAGAAAGCAAAATAAGAAAAATTAATTAACCATAAAACACGTAATAGTTAAATAAATAATTGATAAAAATGTAAAACAAAACAGTTACAACAATTTAATCGATTTTAAAAAAATACTTTCAATGGTCAAGAATCAAGCTAGAAAGCAAGAAAGAGCTCTAATGCAACACAAAAGCAAAAGGAAAATGGAATAGAGCACAAGAACATGCACTCGGAGTTTAAAATTTTTTTCAATTTTTTGACAGAATTTCCACTAAAAGTTTGTCGTACTGGAAGAAATTTGTCATAAACAATGAGTAGAAATTTCAAAAATTTGTGCCCATTTTCTGATGGATTTTCCATCAAAAATAAATGTATGGCACATTTTCAACTTCTTTTTTGATATATTTTCAATGGATTTTTTTCGTCGATAAGTAACGTCTTTTCATTTTTTGTTGATTTTTTTGACTAATTTACAACTAATTTTTCCAATGAAAAAATCCGTCAAAAATTGTGTTATTTTTTGTAGTGAAAAATTAAATAAGTAATAAGATTGACTTTTAATCAACTTAAATTGAGATAATATTATTGGGAAAAAAAACAAATGATTAGAATTTGTTCCATAAATGAACTACTTATATTGCAATAGTTTGTATTATGTTTTGAAAATAGCCACAAAAGGATTTTTGATATGCGAATTGAGTAATCTAATAGTTGACATGCTGATTTATATATTGCATTAATTTTAAAATTAGTGTAAGATTTATGTTTTTATTGTCCCTATGCCTAAGGCCTGCACGTAAATTGATTGTGTATTAGGAACATAATTAGACATGATAAATGTAACGAATTGCATGCGAATGTATGAACTATTTGACTATGCCATGAATTGAAAATCTTGACATAATAAGTTAAAACTAAAGGCCTTTACTTTTATATATGTTTTTCATAGAATGATTCTAATTAAGAGCTCAAGCATATGATTTATTAGTAAGTAATGCTACTTGTACTCCTCTATATTCACTCTTCACTCATTCTCCTTTCCACATCAAGAAAGAAAGCATTTTTTATTTGCAAAAAGAAAATGTTGAGTTAGTAACCTTTTCTTGATATGGAAAAAGAGTGAGGGCAGTGCAAGTAGCATGAATCTTCATTAATATTATGTTTTTCAAGGATACATGATACAATAGCGTTGTATCTTTATATTATTTTTTAAACCAAGTTTTAAAAATATGATATGCAAATCTTATTTTCTTTAACTTATTTTATTTTAATATTAGTTTGTGAATAGTCACAATAACAAAACATGTTTTTAGCGGCAGTTCATCCAAACCACCACTAAAGACTAAGATAAAGTGACCTGGGTTTGACGCTTACAAAAAGCAAATATTATAGTCTATATTTAATGGTGATTTTGTCAAAACTATTGTTAAGCACCGAATGTTTAATGACAGTTTTGTACAACCGCTGTTAGGTATCGAATGTTTAATGGCAGTTGTGTTAAAATTGTTGTTAAGTACTAAATGTTTAACTATGTTGAAACCACCATCAAGAATGCACTGCAACTGACTTCCTTTTTCTCTTCAGTGCTGAATTGGGTTAAATTAGCCCACAGGCACCAGACTTCTCTTTCACACTGACTACACCTCTCTCTCTATCTCTTTCTCTCTCGGTCTCTCTCTCATTCACCAAGTCCAAACACGATCGAGCTCTTTCTCCCTCTTGCTCACTAGTTAGAGAGACAGTGACACGGTGGCAAAGGTAACCCAATGAGGGCTACTTTGAGGTTCAATTTCATCAATAGTTTGTTTCCTTTGATTTTTCTTGTTTGCTCAAATTTTTTCAATAATTATAGAACTTATCCCCAAGAATTAATTTATGGGAAAAATATAGGGCCCATTTTCATAAGATTCTTATATTCTTATGTTTTCTACAATAAATCGAAGAGATATTTTAGAGAGAGAGATGAATTTGATAGCAGGTCAAAATTGAATATTCTTCCCTAAAAATAATAAAACTCTTGCCACATGGAACTAGTCTTAAACTTCTTCATATTACAGTACATGGGAGTTGATTTCTTAACCATTGTTTGGTAGGCAAGCCATTTATATACCATTAGAATCATTCTAACTTTGGCAAATGGGATTCAATTTGTTGCAAAAAGATTGTAGGTGATCCAACTTTAAATTAAATTAACGGCCATACTATTTACATAAAATATAGTTTCAGCATGTAAGATAAAATACAAAGTGACTATAAATTAGGCACAAGTTATATGGAAAATAGACTTGTACTGAAAAATAGTCCTCAACCTTTGTGTCTTTAATAGAATAACACATTTTTAGATAGGAAGATGCTTTGCCTCTCATTCAGAGTTTAGGTGTAGGAGACTTTTAGTTCTTTGTACCATTTGCTTTATGTGCAACATTACTACTTACTTGGGGTATGTTCATCTACATCAGATGGTTATGCACTCTTCCACATAGGCATGGCCTAGTGACTATCCTTGTTCAAGCATATAAAGGGACAATGTCTTATTTTGAATGATATGCTTAGAACAATTATAGGTTTAAAAAATAGCATTTAACCTCTCCTTTTTCAATTTCGCTAAGAGGAAATATAAATACTATAGAAACTACAATTAGTATTACTGAATTGTCTTGTTTTTGTGCCATTATTTTTATCATCTTTCTACTACTTAATGCCTTTTTCTTTTCCTTTTCTTTATTCCTCCCTCATTTCAGGGATGGTACATGTTGGCATTATTGGTGTGTTAGTATAGTTTTTCTTTTCACATTTTTTGTTATACTATTTTGCTTTCTGTTATACAGCTAGGCATAGGTAGCTTCTTTTTGTTTTGTTGAATTGTACTTCACATTTTTTGGAATGTAAGTAGAGTCATCTACTATATAAGCTCATGTAATTCATTCAAATGAGTAATGATAGCAGTACATTCAAATGTCTATTCTTCATTCTTAATATGGTATCAGAGTACCATTCTTCTATTGCTTGATGGCACGAGGTGGGCAGAACAATAACAAGTTTCAGCCTATCACTTCTTCTTCATCATCAGCTAGTTCCATGGCTTCACATGAGTCTTTCGATAACAATTGGAATCTATATTTCCTTTAGAATGGTGACTATCCAGGTCTTGCTCTTGTTTCACATCCTCTTACTGACCCCAACTATAATACATGGAGCCATGCTTTGCTCATGACCTTAAATGCCAAGAATAAGGTTAGTTTTGTTGATGGATCGATTCTAAAACCACCATCTATAGATCCTCTTGCTGGGGCTTGGTCCCGCTGTAATAGTATGGTTACATCATGGATTCTTAATGCCATTTCGAAGGATATAGTAGATAGTCTGCTCTATTTGGATAGTGCATAGGCTGTTTGGTATGATTTATATGATCGATTCCAATAAAGCAATGCTCCACAAATTTTTCAAATTAAGCAATAGCTCCATAGACTAGCTCAAGGATCTCTTTACCTCAATAGTTACTATACATGATTAAAAATTCTTAGGGATGAGCTCAAATATTTTCAACCTATTCCTGATTGTACTTGTGGTGGTATGAAATCTTGGATAGAATTTCAAGAACAAGAGTATTTGATGCAATTTTTGATGGGTCTAAATGAATCATATCATGCAATACAAGGTTAGATCCTGATGCTCAATCCTTTACCTTCAGTAGCTAAGGCCTTCAACTTAATTGTTTAGGAAGAACAACAACAAACTATTGTATTGTGACCTTTATCAGCTTTAGCTGAATTGATTGCATTTCACACATCTGCAGCTCCTCCTTCTATTGTTGTAGTTTCATCTCAGAGCAAGTCTAAATGTGATCAATCACAGTGTTCTCATTGTGGAATTCTAGGACACACAATAGATTATTGTTACAAAATTCATGGATATCCACCTGGTCACAAGTTTAAATCAAAAACTCAGTCTAATTGTTCAGTAGTAGTGAGTTCAATATTAGCGAGCTCTAATCTAGCAAGCTCAATAATAGTGACCTCTAATCCCACAATGGTAGTGAGCTCAAATTCTCCTTCTGCAGCCACAAGCTCCGCTCTACCACAGAATACTTTGCTGACCTTTTTGTTAAATGATCAGGTACAACAACTCATTGCCTACCTCAGCTCGCAGTTAACTCATAATACCACTCCTGAGATTTGATCTGCTGCTAACCCCTCAATCTTGAGTGTTTATGGTAATTCCTTTTTTGCTCTCTCATTTTCACACCATCTAATTTCTCCTGATGATTGGGTGATCAATATAGGTGCTACACACCATGTCTGCTGTAATTTATCCACTTTCTCACATTCTAGTTTAGTTAGCAACACTTTTGTTACTTTACCTAATGGTGAAACTATCAATATTGATCGAATAGGATCTATGGCATTATTTAACACCTTGATTTTGCATAATGTGCTTCTTTTCCTCAATTTGGTTTTAATCTTCTTAGTGTTAGCTCTTTCACACTTAGTCACAATTGTTGTGTTGACTTTATTCCTAATTCATGTGTGATTTAGGACCTCACTCAAAGCTTGATGATTGGGAAGGGTAGGAGAAAGAAGAATTTATATTTTCTAGATTTAGACATTGTTGCTTGTAATTTATTTCTTTCAAACACTAAAATGACAAAAAAGAAAAACTATACTAACACACCAATAATGCTAATATGGCATTTTAGACTTGGCCATCCATCCCATGTAAAAATTCAACTTCTTTATAATGAATCACAACTTTCCAATCCTCTATCTCATTTATCTACATATTGCAAAGTTTGCCATTTAGCCAAATAGAAATGTCTGCCTTTCACTTCTCATAATAACATGCCAGCCAATATGTTTGATTTAATTCACATAGATATCTAGGGTCCTTTTCATGTTAATACAACAGTTGGTCATAGGTATTTTTTTACCCATGTTGATAACTATTCACGAGCTACTTGGGTTTATTTACTTCAAAACAAATCAGATGTTTGTACCATATTTCTTGAATTTTATACTTTGATTTTCAATCAATACAATGTTACAATTAAATCTGTTCAATCGGACAATGCTCCAAAATTAGATTTTCATGATTTTTTTGATCTAAAGGCATTATTCCTTTCCACTCATGTGCTGCAACACTTGAACAAAATTCAGTTGTCAAACACAAACACCAACATATACTTAATATAGCTCATGCCCTATTTTTCAGTCTTCCATTCCTCTTTGTTAATGGGGGGATTGTGCTTTAATAGCAGTTTACTTAATTAATCGTACATCTTCACCTTTATTGTCCAACAAAAGTCCTTTTAAGTTATTGCACAAGAAAAAATCCCTCATATGCACATCTTCGCACTTTTAACTATCTGTGTTATGCTTCCACACTTCTTAGTCAATGCACAAAATTCACTTCTCGAGATCGTGCCTCTATTTTTTGTGATTATCCTATTGGTACAAAGTAAATTACTTAATCTTGAAAGCAATAAAATATTCATCTCTAGGCATGTTCAATTTCATGAAACTAATTTCTCTTTTGCTAATTCAAATATTACTCATGATTCACTTAATATTTTTTGACAATCATGTTTTGCCTTGACCTACACCACTTTCTATTGAGCTTTCTACACCTTGTGTTCAATCTGACCCTACACTTGATGTTTGACCTAAACTTACACCTGATGTTTGACCTAAACCTGCACCTGATGTTCAACCTAACCCTAAATCACCCGATCGTCTAGTCACCCGTCCAAAGCATATTTCTAAAGCTGCTGCATATTTGTCAAATTATCATTGCTATTTAGTAGCCAATCAATCTAACCTCTCACCAACTTCCTATGTTTATCCCATATCTTCTTTCCTTAGCTACCAGAAACTCTCACGTGCTCATCCTAACTTTACCTTAGCCATTACCACTCAATTTGAACCTCACAGCTTTACCCAAGCAATTGAATCTCTGGAGTGGTGTCATGCTATGAATGTTGAACTAGAAGCTTTAGAAAGCAATAGGACCTCGTCTATTATTTCTCTCCCTCCTGGGAAATGTCTGGTTGGCGGTAAATAGGCATACAAAATTAAATTTTAAGTTGATGGAATAATAGAGCACCATAAAGCTCGACTTGTTGCTAAGGGATATACACAACAAGAAGGTATTGACTTCTTAGATACTTTTTCTCTAGTTACAAAGCTTGTGACTGTTAAAGTTCTACTTTCTCTAACTACTGTTAATGGCTAGTTTCTTACTCAACTTGATGTTACTAATGCTTTTCTTCATGATGATCTTGTTAAAGAAGTTTATATGACAATTCTTCCTGGTTATGCCTATCGGAAGGGGGAGCATCTTCCTCCTAATGCTATCTGTAGATTACACAAGTCCATTTATGGTCTTAAACAAGCATCTCATTAGTGGTTTCACAAATTCTCAAGTGTCCTTACAAAAGAGGCTTTAAACAATCAGCTAGTGATCATTCCCTCTTTATCAAACAACATGGCAACTCTTTCTTAGCTCTCTTGGTATATGTTGATGATATTATCATTGCAAGCAATGATTAGGTCGCTATGGATAATTTAAAATCAATTCTTAATTCTAAGTTCAAGATGAAAGATTTAGGACCTCTAAAGTATTTCTTGGGTTTGGAGATTGCAAGATCAACAATAGGGATCTCCATTTGCCAGCGAAAATAAGCTTTAGAATTATTGTCTGAGACCAACTATTTGAGCTGCAAACCAGTTCCTATTCCAATAGAACCTAATTTGAAACTTTCTCAAGAAGATGGTGATTTAATTCTAGATCTTACAACCTACAGACGATTAATTAGGAAACTTTTGTATCTGATAATTACTCGGCCTAACATCACATATTCAATTAATAGACTTAATCAATTCCTGCTAACTTCATGAGCTCCACATTTGGCTACAGCGCTTCATATCCTGTAGTATATCAAAGGTACTCCAGGTTAGGGAACCTTCTTTTCCTCAGATTCAAAAATACAACTAAAAGCATTTGCAAATTCAGATTGGGCAACATGTCCAGACACATACTAGTCTATTTCTGGCTTTTGTGTATTTCTCGATTCTTCTTTAGTTTCTTAGAAATCAAAAAAGTAATAGATTGTGTCTTGATCATCAGTTGAAGTTGAATATAAAGCTATGGCAAATAATACTTGTGAGCTTATTTGGTTATTATCTTTACTCAAAGATTTAGGAGTTTCCCATCCTAGCCCAGTTCTATTATTCTATGACAACCAAGTTGCCTTCCATATTGCTGCCAATCCTATTTATCACAAATGAACCAAGCACATTGAAATTGGTTGTCAAATTGTATAGGAGTAAATATAAGTAGGCATGCTTAAAACTCTACATGTTGGGGCACAAAACCAACTAGCTAATATCCTCACCCAAGCTTTTCATTCTACTCAGTTTTATACTATTCTAAACAAGATAGGCATTTATAATCTATATGCTCCATCTTGAGGGGGAGTATTAGCATTATTGGTGTGTTAATATAGTTTTTCTTTTCACATTTTCTATTATATTATTCTGCTTTCTGTTATGTAGCTAGGTATAGGTAGCTCCTTTATATTTTACTGAGTTGTACTTCACATTTTTTGGCATGTAAGTAGAGTCATCTACTATATAAGCTCATGTAATTCATTCAGATGAGTAATGAGAGCAGTATATTCAAATGTATATTCTTCATTCTTAATAGTACAATAACTGTTACATTTATTTAGAAATACCTTATAAAAATACTTAATCTCTCCAGTGAAGTAAAGGTGAGTTCATTATAACCACCTAGTAAAAGTTAAGAATGGTTAGCATGTTCTTTTTCTTTCCTTTTCTTCCTTTGAAGTTTTTGGTTAT
>JANHAO010012785.1:0-16188 GCA_026873985.1 Saraca asoca | reverse complement strand
GAAGGCATTGATCCAAAGATAATGTCCCACTCACTAAACATCGACCCTCAAGCTAAGCCAGTTTGCCAGAAAAGAAGGCCAATGATCGTCGAACGCTATGCGGCACTTAAAGAAGAGGTGGACAAACTTCTGGCCAACAAATTCATTAGGGAAGCACGGTATCCCACCTGGGTAGCAAATCCTGTCCTTGTCAAGAAAAAGAACGGGAAGTGGAGGATGTGTATCAGTTTTATAGATTTTAATCGAGCTTGCCCAAAAGACAACTTCCCCCTGCCGAGGATGGATCAGCTTGTTAATTCGAGCGCGGGACATAAACTCCTTAGCTTCATGGATGCCTACTCTGGATACAATCAAATTTCGATGAACATGTAGGATGAAGAACATACCTCTTTTGTCATTGATCATGGACTGTATTGCTATAAAATAATGCCTTTCAGACTTAAAAATGCGGGGGCAACTTACCAGCGGTTAGTGAACAAAATGTTCTAAGGGAAAATCGGCAGGACAATGGAGGTTTATGTGGATGACATGCTTGTAAAGTCCAAGTAGCTCGTCAATCACGTCCGTGACTTGGATGAAATGTTTCGAATCCTGAGAAGATATCGGATGAAGCTGAACCCCCTCAAGTGTGCCTTCGAAGTAGCATTGGGCAAATTCCTTGGCTTCATAGCCAACAACTGAGGGATTGAAGCTAACCCAAAAAAAATCAAGGCCTTCATCGACATGCGTTTTCCCACTGGCCACAAAGATGTCCAAAGCTTAAATGGCTAAGTCGCCACCCTAAGCTAATTCATCTCCAAAGCCTCCGATAAGTGCATCCCTTTCTTCGATGTCCTTAAAAGGCTAAAAGGTTCGAATGGACCGTGGAGTGTGAGGACGCATTTAGGAAGCTTAAAGCTTATCTTGGCCAGGCACCCCTCCTTTCTAAACTAAAAGAAGGGGAGAGGTTGACTGTCTATCTCAGAGTATCACAGTACGTCCTGAGTGCGGCATTGACAAGAGAAGAAGGGGCCATTCAGCTCCCCATATATTACATAAGCAAGAGGTTGTTAGATGCGGAAACAAGATATTCCCCTATGGAGAAGCTTACCTATTGCCTGGTCGTAGCCTCGAGGAAGTTGCGACCTTATTTTTAGGCCCATGGCATCAGAGTTCTTACACAATATCCCTTAAGACAAATCTTGTAAAAGGCTAATGCCTCCGGACGGCTGCTTAAGTGGGTAATAGAGCTCGCCCAGTTCGACATTGAATATAAGCCCAGGACAACCATTAAAGGGCAGGCGCTAGCAGATTTTATTGCTAAGTTCACGGGTCCTGTAAGGGAAAAGGCAGAGCTCTCCAAGGCCCCTTATTGGGAACTATTGGTAGATGGGTCATCCAACAACAAAAAGTCTGGTGCAAGGATTCTTCTCGTCAGTCCAGAAGAGCACAAAATCTTTAGCATCTTAAGATTTGAATTCCAAGCGACAAATAATGAGGTTGAGTACAAAGCTCTGCTGGCAGGTTTACGATTGGCTAAAGTGGTGCAAGCGGGAAAACTAAAGATATATAGTGATTCACAGCTCATCGTTAGTCAAATAAGGGGCGAGTACTAAACCCGCAAGCAAAGGATGGTGTAGTATCTCTAAAAGGTTCGAGAATTAATAGAATCCTTCCAGCAATCTGAAATCACCCAAATTCTGTGAGCTTGAAATGCTCATGCCGATGCCCTGGCTCAGCTATCCACAGTAAACGAACCAAATCTCATAGAGTCTATTCCGGTAGAGCACCTTCATCCCTAAGCATCCAACCGTAAGAAGAAATCATAGTGATTGCAGACAGACCTGACTCTTGGATGAACCCCATCATTAACTTCCTAAAGAACGAGGTATTGCCAAAAGACAAATTCGAAGCATGATGCCTACGGGTGCGTGCAACAAGATATTGTATTTGTGATGACCTCCTTTATAAAAGAGGATTTTCAACTCCCTCCCTGAGATGCGTTGACAGAGAAGATGGCGATGTCATCCTAAAAGAGATCCATATGGGACATTGTGGAAACCATGCTGGGGGGCTGTCATTGGCATAAAAAGCCCTATGACAGGGGTTCTATTGGCCAACCATGAAGCAAGATGAGATGAATCTCATCAAAAAATGCGACAAGTTCTAGAGATTCGTGAATGTGCCCCAAGTTCCACTAGCTTATTTAAAGTAAATGATGAGCCTATAGCCATTCGCTATTTGGGGAATAGACTTGGTTGGGCCACTCCCAAAAGCATGAGGCAATTGTAAATATGCCATCATGGCCGTGGACAACTTTACAAAGTGGGTTGAGGCAAAAGGGCTTGCCAAAATTTCATCTTCCAAGGTCCTGAGCTTTGTTTGGAGTAATATCATCTGTAGGTATGGGGTCCCCCAACAAATCATCACCGACAACGAAACCTAGTTCACAAGTGAAAAATTCATCGAGTTTTGTAATAATTTCAGAATTGTTAAGAGTTTCACATCCGTGGATCATCCACAGAGTAATAGGCAAGTGGTGGCTGTTAATAAAATCATTAAGAAAATTTTGAAAACCAGACTAGAGGCAAGAAAGGGAGCATGGGCCAACTAGTTGCAAACGGTGTTATGGGCATGCTGAACAACTCCCTGCAGTTTAACATGGGAGACCCCCTTCTTGATGGTTTATGGATGTGAAGCAATGATCCTTATAGAATTTGAAGTCACAACACAATAAAGGATTACCTTCGAACTAAGGGAAAACGACCGACTGCTCGTTGCAAGCCTGGACCTTGTGGAGGAAGCAAGAGACAAAGCTAGCCTCAGGATCGTCGCTCGATGATAATGCATCGCAAGATATTACAATCAAAGAGTACGAGACCGAAGATTTAACCCAGGCAATCTCGTTCTACACCTTATCCTGCCAGGGGCACGCAAGCCTAGTGAAGGGACTCTAGGACCGAGTTGGGAGGGTCTATACTTAATAAAAAGAGTCGTGAGCAATGGAGCCTATAATTAGCAGACGAAAGTGGGGAGGAACTCCCCCGTGCTTGGAATGCCAAGCATTTATGGTGGTATTACTAGTAAAAGTTGTGAAGAAAATTTTGACTGTATAAAAACATATATATTCCCCACATAATATAATTTCAGAAGGAATAATAGAATCTGATATGTTGCAAGAAAGTAGTGAATATGAACTCATAAGAATAAAGACAAGAATCATGCGAAAAGTCAGAATTTTATAAAATTGTCATCAACTACAGACCAAAAAAAGGGGGGGAGGCGGGGACCCGTTCTAAGGCACGAAACTTTTGGGGACAGGCTCATCAGAAACCTTAGGGAGTGTAGTAGCAACCTTCTTTCTTGGAACTTTCGTCTTGGCACCTCGTTCCTCATTCAAGGAATCGATGTTGATAGCATCCCTCTTGAAAGATTCAAATGCCTCCACGGCATGTGGTCCAAAGAATGAGAAGTCCATCCCCGGATGCTTTTCCCATAAAGTATAGAAAAAGGCCTCGCAAGTCTGTTGCATTGACTCCCTAGCAGCAATAGCCTCCTGCGAAGACATCTCAGCCTTGAGAAGTTGAAGCTCTTTTCTTGCCTCACCCAGTTCCTTCTTAGCAGTTTCAGCCATACAACATGAAGAATCTGCTTGTTGAACTGCATTTTCAATAGCCTCATCAGCAAGCTGTAGGCGTTTCTTCACCTCCTCCAACTCTATGGTAACCTTCTTCAAGTCAATGGAAACATGCCCGAATGTCTCTTCAGCGATCTCGTGACATTTCACCTTGTCTGCGAGCTTGGTCTCTACCTCTTTGATCTTCTCGCACAACTCTTGGTTCTCAGTAACAGAAGCCACAAGGTCATCTGCGAGCGAAGACTCCTTATCCTCTTGTTCCCGCGCTAATTCCTCAATCTTCAACTGTTTCAAAACATTTTGCAAAAAAGAGGAATAAGAAAAGAGGGACATAAGTCATGAACCGCGAAATAGCCATCAACATTGAAAGTGTTAACTAAACCTAACCACGAGGCTATGGCAAGCAGTGTACCCTGTAAGCCTCCCTATAGTGCAATCCTTAACCTCCGGTGCCTCAACCTTTTGCTTCGGCCCTAGGATTGTACTTGTGTTTTGAATTAAGGTCAGAGCATACTCTTCAGTTAGAGAATCGGTCTCTGCAAGAAGAGGAATGAATTCACCTTCGCTACTATAAGAAGGTGCTCTCCTTTTTCCTTTGTCAGCCTTTCTTCTCTTGGGAAGAGGGTCGGGTGGAATGAGGATTTCAGTCACACCCACTGCCTCAGATCGTAGCGGTGATGATGTCCCTCGAGGGGTAGCTACGGGTGGCTGTGGCAGTATAGTAATATCTGGATCTGTGTCACCAGGGGCGGGAACTTAGTCAGTGAGGGGAAGGGCAGATTAATCTCAGGAGGAGGAAGGCATCGCTTCACACTGCAAGAGGGCAGAGCCTTTAGGATGAGATCCATGATGTTGTCATAATCATCAAAATCAGCAGGTCTGACTTATGATACTTGTCAAATCTCGATTTCCTCTGTAACCTCAATGTCCAAGAAAGGTGCGAGTCCGTATGAGCAAAGTCAACATTCGTTGAAATGAAAGTCACTCTTGAAGTCGCTCACCAATCTGAAATCGTTCAAAACCTCGAGCTCCCTGGCCCCCAAAGTGGGACTCTGCCAGTCCCGACTATAAAAAAAAAAGAGGGGGTTAGAAAAGACAGGTGTGCGAGACAAAGAAGCAAAACAGAAAACATATCACTACATGCGATGATGATAAGCTAAACTTACCAGAGAAAGAACGAAATCAAAATTTTTAAGATATCGTAACGAGGGGCAGGACACAAAAAATAGCAAGATTTGTAAGGCTCTACGTTGGACTTGTCTATTGCGACCCCCTTCGATAAGATGTCCTTATACGGTGTCCTCTTGGCTGTAAGATAATACAACCCGTCTGATGCATTCACACACTTGTGGTCGTAAAGATAGCATAAAGTCTCGGGGGCGGCGGTGGCAGGCAATTACCCAGATAGATCAGAGCCAGGGAAACCAGTGAGGCATACGAGTTGGGAGTCAGTTGGAATGGGTTGAGTTTTATTTTGTTCAAAGAGTCAACGATGAAAGGGGAGACGGGGAACCTAAAACCAGCCATAAAATGTGGTAAGCTCATGGCAATAAAACCTTTAGGAGGATGTGCAGTGTAATCATCCGTCGCTGGAACCATAGCACTACACTGTCTCGGCACATGATGGAAACGAATAGAGAGCTGAACGTCCTACAATCGCATCGTAGTGGCGTAAAAATTAAACGTATAGTGATCGTGAAGTTCTCTCATTATGATGTCTGAAGGTTCTTGACGAGCCATAAATGGCGGGACCTCGCCCTTCCCACTAGGTGTCGCATTATCGGTGCGTTGCATCATTGTAGCCTCGGAGCTTATTTCAATCTCCTCGTCATCCTCCCCTATTAGGTGGTGGCGTCACACATGACCTGCTTCCATCTACAAAGGAAGAGAGTTGGTTAGGCCGCTGTGAGTAAGCCATACAAAAACTAAAAAACCTGGGACCACTGTGGATCATAGGCCATGCACAACCCGAGTGACCACAATAATGACCCGAACCATACTAGGGAGGGAAAAGATAGAGAAGAGGACAATCCCAGGTTACAAAATCCCAAAACCTGGCAAGAAACATCCAACAGCCCTAGGAACAACTGATAAACCAACTTTATTGAACCAAGCAAGATAGAATCACAAAGAAGTGAACTAATGGTCGGACCTATCTCCTATCTGTTAATGGAAGAAAAGACCCCCAATAACCTGATAACGAAAAAATAAACTAAGACGTACCATAGTTCCTTTGAGAAGGGAAGTTCGGCTAAAATGCAGTTGTAACTCTGGCAAGGGAAGTCCTGAAGTCAGGGACAAAGATCGAAAAAGAACCGAAGCAAGCAGGCAACTCTGAAGCTGAGCCAACGAGCCGAGAATGAGAGGAAAGCCGAAGTTGAAAAATTTTCAAATGATTCAAATGAGAAGGGACAAGAGAATTCTCTAGGTATAAAAAGAAATAACCCGACCGTCAGATTAAAGGGACTATTGGTTACCCACGATCCAACAGTTAGGGGAATACGAAAGTCAATAAATGATGGGACAAAAAAAGGCATGAAAATTTGAAAGTCATAATTACCCGCCGTCATGAAAAGACGGAAAGCCACGGGTGCAGAGCAAATGGGAAAATCAGGCAGCTCAACGATTATCGCACGCCAAAGGGCGGGAGACTTATAAAATGATCTCGCATCTAAGTAATACGTAGAAAGCATAGAATTCTTGCACAAGTTGTGTTCAAATAATATACTTGCCCCGTATAGAATTCTTGTGTAGAGTGACTTTGAGTCCAAGTAATGTGCTAACCACACAGAATTCTTGCGTAGATCGAGGGCTCGAAAAAATGATCTCACGTCCAAGTAATACACAAAAAGCGTAGAATTTTTACGCGAGCTGCATTCAAGTAATGTGCTTGCCTCGCATAGAATTCTTGCGTAGAGCGACCTTGCGTCTAAGTAATGTGCTGATCACACAGAATTCTTGCACGGATCGAGGGCTCAAAAAAATGATCTCACATCCAAGGGATACATAGAAAGCGTAGAATTCTTGTGCCAGTCACCTTCAAGTAATGTGCTTGCCCCGCACAAAATTCTTGTGTGGAGCGACTTTGCATTCAAGTAATGTGCTGACCACATAAAATTCTTGTGCAGATTGAGGGCTCGAAAAAATGATCTTGCATCCAAGTAATACCTAGAAAGCATAGAATTCTTGTGAGTGTCACGTTCAAGTAATGTGCTTGCCCTGCACAGAATTCTTGTGCAGAGCGACCTTGCGTCCAAATAATGTGCTGACCATACAGAATTCTTGCACGGATCGAGGGCTCAAAAAAATGATCTCGCATCCAAGTAATACACAGAAAGCAAAGAATTCTTGCATGAGTCACATTCAAGTAATGTGCTTGCCCCACACAGAATTCTTGTACGGAGCGACTTTGCATTCAAGTAATATGCTGACTGCACAGAATTCTTACGCAGATCAAAGGCTCAAAAAAATGATCTCGCATCCAAGTAATACGCAGAAAGTGTAGAATTCTTGCACGAGCTGCATTCAAGTAATATGCTTGCCTCGCACAGAATTCTTGCATGGAGCGACCTTGCGTCCAAGTAATGTGCTAACCGCACAGAATTCTTATTCAGGTCGAGGGCTCGGTAAATGATCTAGCATTCAAGTAATACGTAAAATTACATAGAATTCTTGTGTGAAATCAGGACAAAGAAATTATCTCATGTCCAAGTCATGTGCACGCCTTGCACGAAATTTTTGCATGAAGCTGGTTCAGGACCTCGCGTGCATACGAAGTTTCCATCAGACAAAAGATTCTCATGAACATTAATCATTATCAGAGGATTCGATAGTCCAACCCTCTTAGCAAGTTCAAAGCCAGAAGCGAAGGCCAGGACGTAACTTTCATCACATGAAGTGAGCTGAGAGTTTGGGGGCTTATGTTTTGAGCATTATTAGGATACGAGGCTCGAGTAGGACAACAACCAGAGGAATGTGATAAAATAGAGAAAGGACCCAAGGCAGAATCTAACTTTGCCAGAAAAAGACTGTGATCATCGAACGAAAGCCATGAAGCCTCGCTTTATCACGAGACCTAAGACATGAAGAGTTATGATCGCATCGGCCAAAGCTGATAGGCGACCAAATAAGGACGAAGGTAACGATCCTGGAACCTCGACCCATAACTTCCTCTTGCTGACCAACACTAACAGACGATTGTACAAAGTCCAGTTAGTAACCTAAGATGTGCCAGAAAAGTTGACAGCTCAGGTATCAGGCAATACACATCAGCTCCCCGAAAATCTGACAATGATTTGCCCAGCATTAATTGTCAGACGGCAAACATTTAATGTTATAAGTGGCGAAGGTGATCATTTTGCCGAACAGGAAAATTACACTTGTAACCCTCTCCCTCACTATAAATAGAAGGAAAGGGATCATTATAGAGAGAGACACAGAAAAACTCTGCTAGTAAAGAAAAAGAAAACCTCTTATATCCAGGATTCTCATTAGAGGGATACACTTTTAGTTGTGAGAAAGTGAGATGGCCATTGTAATATGGTCTACCAAGACCTCAGGAAAGCAAATAACAAAAGATTAACGTGGACGTAGGGGCCAATAACTGGCTTTTGCCGAACCACGATAAAACCCCAGTGTTATTGTCCTCTTCTTATTTTCTTCTCAAACCTTTGCTGTTCTCTTTTTTTTAGACATGCAGTCAGGGGTGTTGTACCAAGGGAACTAGTTGACCGAATTTTGGTGTCAACAATATGCTATATGGTTTTAGCAAGAAAGCTACTAGCCTATGACATTTGGTATCGGAGGAAAGGATTTAAGAATTTGATCATTGGGAACTCTTGCCTATGAATAGTGGCAAAGCATGACTTTTAGTCCAAGGGCTTTGGCTTATAACAAAGTGCTTTAGTAGGTACTTAGTGTTGCCACCTAGGATGGTTCTATGCTAAGTGCTTATCTTATTGAGTGCTCGCATCTTATGAATCACTTAGAGAAGTAGGTCGAGTAACTGAGTGGCCAGGATGGGCAACGAGAGCGTTATGTTGGTTAGGAGAGCTCTTAACACCAGTTATGACATTTGGTATCAGAGCTTGGTTACTAGAGAGCAAATTAGGTGGCCATATGAACTTGGCAGCACTCTAAGCATTAGTCTTACTAAATGCCAAAGTTTTTACCAAGTACTTAGAGGAGCAAGCAAAGAAAATGAGTAGGCAAGAAGACATGGTAGGTGGGGTAAATCAACTTGAGAGTTGGGTGGTGGGAAAGAGTGCTCATCATGTCAAGGTTGACAATTGGAATGGATGTAGCTTGTCTAAGCATACAAAGAGTATAAAAGGAGTGAACATTCCTTAAACTTGAAAGAAATGTTGTCAAGGACTTGGCCATAAGGTTAACAAGAGGTTAGAATGGATCTTGGGCAAAAATGTGAGAATATTGCAATTGAGGGAACATTATCGGTGCATCGGGTGAAAACGTGTGTAGAAGTAGTAAGGTCGTTATATTATAGGGATGCCAGTTATGCACTCATTCATAGTGGTATTTAAGGGAATGCAAATTATCTAGAGGGATGTAAGAATTGATGGCCTATTTAGTGGGAGGAGCCCTAAAAGAAGCCTTGGTTTTGCTAGAGGGCTTGGTCACATTTAGAGGGACAAGTTTACAATTGATGGAGGTAAAGGGTGAAGCCTTGGTCGCATAAGAGTGCATGACCACAACCAAAGGGTTGAAACATCTAGAGGGATGCATAAAATGGGTGAATCCATTATGAGGAGTCTAACATTATGTCAGAAAACATGATCATTTGAGTAAAGGAGGTCTACTGGATTATATCGAGATGCTAGGGAACTAGTGCATTATAGTCACGAGAAGGACTTTGTGATAATGACCTTTGAGCTCACATTTGTTAATGCATAAGTATGTGATGCTTAAGCTACAGTGACAAACTACTTTATGCTCAACCCTTTTAAGTAAAGGTGAGGATCCATCAAAGGATGCACTCAAAGTAGGCTGTGGTGGCCTAGACATCAAAGGATGTCACATAAGAGGTGTTGGTAGACACTGATCTTCATAGGAGTGTCTATGATGGTCAAGATACAAGAGTGTATCAACTCCAAAATGTTAGCACTAGATAGTGTAAAATCCTAGAAAAGGTTATGAGGTCTATTATGTTAGAGAAACATTAACTCCAAATGGGCTGTAGTGGTTAAGATGCAAGAGGGTATCAATTTAGAGAGGGTCAGAGGATCTGGTCGAAGGGTGCAGTAAAGTGTGAAAGATTGTCAAACCCAACATGAGTAGACTTGGAACCTAGGGATTAGTCTTGTGTCATACATCGATGATATAAGACATTAAATGTTAGGTATCTCTAGTAGTAGAGTCCTAAACACCAAGCATATGCACAAGTTATAGAGATAGTGCATCCAAGTTGCAAAGGTTGAGAGCAATCAAGTTGCAGAGGCAAAAAAACTCAAGGTTTAGAGGAAGCTCACTAAATTCTATAAAGATAGCAAAATTTTTTATGGAGCCAACTCAAGAAAGCAAGCACAGAAGAAGTCAAGGGAGGAGCTAATGAGCAGTGGACTGAAGACTATCCTGATGCAGTGTTAGTTTGAGGGTGCCATCTTTTTAAAAGTCCTCAAATGGCATTAGTTCAAAGGGACAAGCTAGAAGTAGTCAGGGGAGAAACTCAGAGGAGTAGGCTAAAGACCTTTATGAATGATTTGAAAGAATAGCTTAAGGGGAGTAGGTTGAAGACCATCATGGGAGCTATGTTAGACTGAGACATTAATAAGGGCATTGACATGCTTTAAATGGTAGAGAATGTTATAAGTCGACCTTGTGAATGATTTAAGGGGAAAACATGCTCTATTTGACATAAAATTTTATGGAAAAATCAAGCATCGTGTGGAGGTTTTGTGGCTCAAATTTAGGAGTGATATGACTTGTGTACTATTTTTTCAATTTTTCCCTATTTTAGGAGTATTTTAGTAATTTTGGCATGATTTGCTTGCCCAATGCAAGTAGGAAAACACATGGCCTAGTTCCTTATATTTTTAGCTTTGTATCATTTTTAGATGGTGTAAAATCTCCACCCAAAGGTATAAGAAAAGGCATTGTGTTAACTCACAAAAAGTATATCTACTTGTGCCATATGGCCTTTGGCTTAAAATACATTTTAGGGGGAGTGTCTGTAGCTTGTCATAGGCATACTAGGGCATTATTAAGTGTTTGTTTAGGACTTGTTGACACTAGTCTAGGGGATCTAGGAGTATGTTGGCTTGGTGCTTCTCCTTACACACTTTTAACTATGTAATAAGGCATATATTAATAAAAAAGAGTTGCCTCTCTCCCCATTCTATTATCCCTTGCCTATTTTGCACACTAGAGGCTACTTATGTGGGGCATTATTTAGGCTCAACTATTTGGTTGCTTTGGTTTACAAGCTTATGCTATCCTTGGATATGTTGTGCATAGGATTTTGGTTGTATAAGTGACAAAATCCATAATGCTTTGTTTATCTACATAAGTATAGCTTGAATTTATTAGAAGGTTGGTATGTTGGCCAAGAATGACAAGCATGCACTGCATGGTTTCGGCTAGAGAGCTACTAGCTCGTGACACCTGGCCAGGTCATCTTCTTCACTTGATCAGCTTGCAATATAAGTCTTTTTGATTTATTTTGGACCTTGGTTTCTGCTTGGTCCCAATTTGACCAATTTTGGCCATTTTTACTCAAATTATATTATTGATTTTGTTCCCAATACCCATCTAAAGCTAATCTTTAAATCAATTTCAACATATCTGAGAAAATCCTAAAGCATTTTGAACAAAGAACACTTAAACTCACTAGGTTTTGCTACATTTAAATTTTCTCAAATTGGTGCAATTTCAATTCAGGTTTTGCAAAGTTTGTATAAGGATTTTATCATCCAAAAGATTCTAAATAGAAAACCTTAATTAGTTTAAAAAATCAAGAAGATATTTGCACAAATTTATTCTAGACATGACCGAACTAAACTTAGGTAATTTTTTTTATGATTCAAATTTTGCAAAATTGGTACAATTTCAATTTCAATTTGAAGAATTTGATTTGGGGCTTCTGCTCATCTAATTATTCTAACACAGAATCTCAAATCAATTTGAACAATTGTTTTACAATTAGGCTAAATTTTATAGAAAAGTAATTTGAACCCTAACGACTGTATGAACATAGAATTTCTATTTTAAAAAATAACTTTGATTTTCTAGCAAATTGAATTATGCAATAGGTTTAGAACAATTTTGTAGACTTTGTAAGTCTAAGTCATTTGCACTTCTCAGTTTTGATGTTGAAAAACAAATTTTAGTCATTTGTATTTGATATATTGAAAAACAAATTTTAGTCATTTCTGTTTGATATGCTGAAAAATAATTTTTAGTCATTATTACTTGATATGTTATTATTACTTGTTACTGATTTTATTTTTGCTTTCACGTTTTTCTTTTTTAAAGATATAAAGGAGGAGATTGTTAAATTTTCTTTCACAGACATACAATTATGATGCAAAAGAATCAAGATTGGTTTTAGACTAGCTTTTTAGGATATATTTTTTATCTCTTGTAAATAAACTTAGTTAATCTTTGATCCAGATCTTTTTATCTAAAACAATGAGGTAGAAAAATCATTTGAGGAAAAACAAGTTTTTATAAAACAGTTTTTCATATCATGAATTGAAGTCACTTCAATGCATAGAAGAACTTATGAAAAGTTTATATATCAACCGAAGTCACACCGATGCATGAGGTACTAATTTTGTTACCGAAAGTTTTGAAAAATCATTACTTTGATGCAGTAATCGATGCAAGGGCTTTGTACAACACACTACACGTCGATTACACATCGATGTATTAGTTAAATAACAGGCTGTAATCGGTGTCACTTTGACGTAACAATGGAAAAACAGTTATTCTATTACAAACCATTATAGTAGTTATAACCATCTAACTTCCTCTACTATAAAAATGATTTTTCACCAGAATAATTATAATCTTTCTACAATCTTTCAAGTTTTAGTCTGAAATCATTTTGAAAAAGAGCTTAATACGATTTTCTCTTTAGCTCATTCTATTTTCTGAGAAATCATTCAAGCTTTCTGGATCAAGATTAAGTATATCTTAGTTTGTTCAAGATTTTCATCTCAAACACTGGTAATGTATTTCTTACTTCTATCTTATTTTCATCTTTCTGTTTTGAGATTTCCAAGGATTTAGAAATCTTGTATAGGTTAGCAAGAACATGTAAATCTTGTGTATTTCTTTAGGTTTAGAATAACCTATCCCTAATTCTTCTAGGTTAGCAAGATACCAATTAAATTCTTGTGTGTTTGTTGTAAAGACTGGCATTTCAGGAGCATGTCAATCCTAATAGTTTTTGTTTCAATTTAAGAGGTCTTTCGGTTGAGAAAGATCAAGTGGAGTAGACTTGAATTGTGGTTTCAATTCAAGTTGAACCACTTTAAAAATCTATGTCTTAATTTTCTTTTCTATACCTGCACTTTACTATTTTTGTTATTAATCTTTAATATCTACTAACTTTACATTACTGGGTATCAATCTTTTGTTTACTACATTAAAAGAAAAGATTAAAATAAAACAAAGGTGTATACAATTCTCCAGTGAGAAAAGGGCAAGATCTAATTGATTCTGCTTAATTAGCTTCCGTAATATAAATTTTACCCACCCCTAAGGGACCTGACAAATTTATATAACAATTTTCATAAAAAAGTTTAATAATTTACAAGTGTAAGGCTATGAAAAGAATTCTAATAATTATAGCATTTTGATTTTCGGAGGTAAGTTGAACATAAATCAACCAATACATCATAGATCAAATAATTTTTACTACCAATTCACACCACATTCATCCATGTAACATAATTTATTGACTTTGATACCAATTATCAAATATTTTATCATAAAATTAGATCAATTAAAATTATGTTATCACAACATGAATGAAATGTGAATGTACAAATAAAATTTGGGAATATATTACCTATAGTCATCATTTGATCTATTCTGGATAGTCTAAATTTTAGCTTGTTCTAGTTTGATTTCTCCTTAATCTTGTAGGTTCACTTCAATCTATTTTAGTATTGATAGGATCACTCTTCCAATCAAACCTCAGCCATCACGATTGTCAGACTTTGTAAGTCTAAGTCATTTGCACTTCTCAGTTTTGATGTTCAAAAATAGTTTTTAGTCATTTCTATTCAATTATATTGAAAAACAATTTTTAGTCATTTCTATTTGATATATTGAAAAACAAATTTTAGTCATTTTTATATTATTACTTGTTACTGATTTTTATTTTTGCTTTCAAGTGTTTCTTTTTTAAAGATATAAAGGAGGAGATTGTTAGATTTTTTTTAAGACATATAGTTATGATGCAAAAGAATCAAGACTAGTTTTTAGGATTTATTTTTATCTCTTGTAAATAAAATTCGTCGATATTTGATCCAGATCTTTTTATCTAAAACAATGAGGTAGAAAAATCATTTGAAGAAAAACAAGTTTTTATAAAATAGTTTTTCATATCATGAATCGAAGTCACTTCAATGCATAGAAGAACCTATGAAAAGTTTATATATCAATCAAAGTCATACTGATGCATGAAGTACAAATTTTGTTACCAAAAATTTTAAAAAATTGTTACTTCGATGCTGTAATCGATGTGAAGACTGTGTAAAATAGACTATACATCGATTACCTATCGATGTCTTAGTTAAATAATAGACTGTAATCAATGTCACTTCAATGTAACAATGGAAAATTAGTTATTCTGTTATAGACTATTACAGTAGTTATAACCACCTAACTTCCTCACCTGTAAAAATGATTTTTCACTAGAACAATTATCATCTTTTCTACAATCTTTCAAGTTTTAGTCTGAAATCATTTGAAAAAGAGATTAATATAATTTTCTCTTTGCCTCATCCTATTTTTTGAGAAATCACTTAAGTTTTCTAGATCAAGATTATCTAAGTCTATCTTGGTTTGTTTGAGATTGTCATCTCAAACACTGGTACTATATTTCTTACTTCTTTCTTATTTTCATCTTTTTGTTTTGAGATTTCTAAGAATTTAGAAATTCTATATAGGTTAGTAAGAACCTGTAAATCTTGTGCTTTTCTATTAGGTTTAGAAGAGCCTGTCCCTAATTCTTCTAGATTAGTAAGAGACCTATTAAATTCTTGTGTGTTTGTTGTAAAGACTGGCATTCCAAGAGCCTATCAATCTTGATAGTTTTTATTTCAATTTAAGAGCTCTTTTGGTTGAGAAAGATAAAGTGGATTAGACTTGAATTGCAGTTTCAATTCAAGTTGAGCTACTTTGAAAATCTATGTCTTAATTTTCTTTTCTATATCTGCACTATACTATTTCTGTTATTAATCTTTAATATCTGCTAACTTCATATTACTGGTTATCAATCTTTTGTTTACTACATTAAAAGAAAAGATAAAAATAAAACAAAGACGTATACAATTCTCTAACAAGAAAAGGGCAAGATCCATTTATATTCAACATACTTAGATTTTATAACATTTTTACCCACCACTCTCCTAGGGACCTGACAACGATGAATAGGAAGAACACTGGTCTACAATCTTGTGGGGTAGAATGCAGTAGAACCAAGGTTTTAGGAGTGGGGACTTGTCATAATAAAATATAGATATAACCCAACCCATCACCAAAAGAATACTTGGTTGACTATTTGGGCCTAAGTGCCATTACATATAAAATTCAACTACAAAATATCACAAATGGGCTAATAGTTTAACACTAACAAAGTTCTAAATTATATTAGATCCAATATTAGAGAAAATTCTTGTAAGATGTCTACTAATGCTATAATTATCCAATTCATTTACTAGGAAAAAGGACCCAACATAAGAAAATACTTGCTCTAAAATCTGGAGTGTTATAAATTTACCATTTAGTTTTGATTTAATTTTCCTCCAAAATTTTCCCATTAAATCTTCAAGTTAGCATACTAGTCCCTAAGCCCCTTTATCTTACACCGTAAATCTGTCAAGATGGAAAATTAACTAGTGATGCCCAGAAATTCTTAAATTCTCCAGAACAATACCTCTATATCTCCTCTTTTTATGAGACAAATCCCAGCCCAAAACTTTTTTGATATTGCCCCTAAACCATAGCCATTTTTGGAACTATACAGCTTGCACCCTTCTAGAAATCACTGATTTCTATTGCTATGGTTAGCTAGGGAAATCATCACTAATTTTTCTCAAATTTAGCCTGGAATATTCTCAACATATCAAGGACTTGCCATAAAAATTTTAGACTAAAACTCACATTTGGTCCCTCATCATTTCTCATTCTCTTGGCTGCCCTGTTTTGGTCTCATTTTGGGTACCTGTCCTATTTTACATTTTTTTGAGGCATCAAATCAACCCAAAATTTCCTAAAATTTTTCATAGATATAGTACACATGTGAGGTCCCACAAAGGCAGAAGATAAAAACGTGGTGAACAGTTTATAATGCGGAAATAACTTTGGATCTTGCCCCTATCTCG